>JAYESA010000004.1:88617585-88620085 GCA_036927795.1 Iris macrosiphon | reverse complement strand
TATATATATATATATATATATATATATATATATATATATATATATAGCTAGCTAAGTTAGTTGGTGAGATGAGAGACCAAGGTATTGGATCTCAATACCTTGAGATACCAAGGTATTGAGGTATAGGGGTATCGAGGTATTGAGGTATAGCCTAATACTAGGTTATATATATATATATATAGATAGATAGATAGATAGATAGATAGATAGATAGCTAGTTAGTTAGAGTTAGAGGGTAAGGTATCTCAATACCTTGAGATACCAAGGTATTGAGGTAAGTTGGGTATCAGAGATGAGGTATTTGCCTATACACTAGGTTATATATATATATATATATATATATATATATATATATATATATATATATATATATAGTTAGATATATGTTATATATATAGTAGCATATGGTAGTATATAGATAGTTAGTTAGTTAGCTAGTGTTAGAGAGGGGTAATGCGAGGTATCTTAATACCTTGAGATACTCAAGGTATTGGGCATCGGGGCGAGGTATTGGATTTTTGCTTAGGAATGAGGTTAGAGATACTTTTATATATATAGTTATATATATATATATATATACGTGCTAGTATATATGTTAGTGGGTATAGGCGGGATATATCGCGTAGGTTGAGATATCGGATACCGAGGGTTTTTCGGTATCTTAAGGAGGCGAGTTTGAGGGTTTACTAGCTTAATGAGCTAGTTTTGACCTAGAATTTTAGGGGCACCCTAGTTTGACCTAGAGTTGACCGTAGTTGACCCAGTTGACCGTTTAAGTCAACTTTTGACCTAGTTTTGACCTAGAGTTGACTTTTTGGACCCATAGTTGACTTTTTGACCAAGATTTTACCGGTTTGACCCGTTTGACCTAGAACAACCCTATAATTTTTTTTAGTTATTTTATATCTGTTTAACTCTTTAGAACCCCGTTTAATCTTGCTTTTCGCAATAGGTCCTTGCGACGCCAGTTCGGATCGCCAATTGCTCAGGACGTCAGGCGAGTACATTCTCTGATAGTTTTTATTATCTGATAATTATTATGATTCAGCTTCTAGTATAGTATTATCTGATTTTTCTGGCACGACACGGACTAGTATTTCTGGATTTATTCACTTGTGACACGTATATTTCATGTTTCTGGCCTCTATTTATGGAATCACCTACTGGCATCACATCATGACTCACTACAGACATCACTCATGTTTCTAGCTGGACTCATACTTGATTTACGTGTCGGGTCTTGGATTCACTTGTACTAGTCGGGGTGGGGAAATACTCTAGTAGGCATGTAAATATTTCCAATCTGGAATCACTGGAATCACCCCCTCTTGTCTAATCTGGAATGATAGCAGCCGCACACCCAGTGTGCGGTGAGCCGTACTTACCCCTAGCCATTTACATGTCAAAATAGGTATTTCAGAGACACGAGTTCATTCTTTCTAGTCTGGACTCTCTTGCACTTCTTGACTGGTCTCACTTATACTTTCTAGACTAGACTCATTACATTTATTCTTGCTGGACTCACTTCACGTTATTGTGCACACACTTGATCTTAGTTTATATTTCTTGTATCCTGCAGTCATTACTATCTTGCTTCTGATTTTCATGCATCTTTACCTTTATGCACCAGTTGGTATATATGTATATTTCCTTCTTCATATTTTATTTCTTTCACCTTGTGTTACTTGCTACAACTGTTTTATAGTTTTTATCATTTAACTGGAACTGCTGTTAGAGGTGTACTTGCTCCAATCCTGACTGGATATATTTTTCAGAGGATCTTGAAGATTGGTGTCCGACGTTTTATGGACCTCAGCCTGTCGATGGTGCAAACAGGGACCCCCTAGTTCAGGAGTGATTTTCGGGTTGGTAGTCGGAATCACTAGGACCTCAGTTGTATTTATTAGCTTTTGGTACCGGATTTGTCCCCGACTTTTGGTTTGAGACCTTGTATTATATTTAATTTTGGATATTGTTGTATTATTATTATTATTATTGTTGATGTCTTTAGTAGTTGTAGTTGATTAGACTTTGTAGTTGTTAGACTTCTTTGTTATCTTATCGTGCTTAGATCCGTGATTAAGTACTTATGATTATCTTTATCATATTGCTCCTCTGTTTGGAGTTGAGATCTTGACAGGTACTTATATAATTATTGTGTGAGATTGTTAGCTAGATAGTAGACCTAGACAGCGTTCTATCACCGATGCTGCTGCGTAGGCTGGACGTACCCACTACTCATGCCCGATTTTTCAGGTGCGGGCCATGACACGTTTTTGGTGGCGGCCTATACAGGTCTCGAGCTTCGCAATTAGTGCGATATCGTGGTAGTACAACGATTTAGTTGTACTGTTACGAGCCTGCTCTAGGATATATGATCTAGGATGAGAGTGTACTCAATCACAACTAGGAACAATTCCAATCTAATTATTCTGAAATTGCTTTCCTTTGAAATATTACTGTCCTTCTTTGATGATATCATATCTTGCACCGTATTGAC
>JAYESA010000004.1:88460085-88612585 GCA_036927795.1 Iris macrosiphon | reverse complement strand
TTTGACCTAGAATTTTAGGGGCACCCTAGTTTGACCTAGAGTTGACCGTAGTTGACCCGATTGTCCGTCAAAGTCAACTTTTGACCTAGTTTTGACCTAGAGTTGACTTTTTGGACCCATAGTTGATTTTTTGACCCAGATTTTACCGGTTTGACCCGTTTGACCTAGAACAACCCTAGAAGCTTATTTTTAGTTATTTTATATCTGATTAACTCTTTAGAAACCCGTTTAACCTTGCTTTTCGTAATAGGTTCTTGCGATGCCAGTTCGGATCGCTAGTTGCCCAGGACGTCAGGCGAGTACATTCTCTGATAGTTTTTATTATCTGATAATTATTATGATTCAGCTTCTAGTATAGTATTATCTAATTTTTCTGGCATGACACAGACTAGTATTTCTGGATTCATTTACCTGCGACACGTATATTTCATGTTTCTAGCCTCTATTTTTGGAATCACCTACTGACATCACATCATGACTCACTACAGACATCACTCATGTTTCTGGCTGGACTCATACTTGATTTACGTGTCGGACCTTGGATTCACTTGTACTTGTCGGGCCAGAGAAATACTCGAGTAGACATGTAAACATTCCTAATCTGAAATTACTGGAATTACCTCCTCTTGTCTAATCTGGAATGAAGCAACCGCACACCCAATCTGCGGTGAGCCATACTTACCTCTAGTCGTTTACATGTCGAAACAGGTATTTCAGAGACACGAGTTTATTTTTTCTAGTCTGGACTCTCTTGTACTTCTTGACTAGTCTCACTTATACTTTCTGGACTGGACTCATTATATTTATTCTTACTGGACTCACTTCACGTTATTGTGCACACACTTGATCTTAGTTTATATTTCTTGTATCCTGCAGTCATTACTATCTTGCTTCTGATTTTTATGCATCTTTACCTTTATGCACCAGTTGATATATATATATATATATATATATTTCCTTGTTCATATTTCATTTCTTTTACCTTGTGCTACTTGCTACAACTATTTTATATTTTTTATCATTTAACTGGAACTGCTGTTAGAGGTATACTTGCTCCAATCCTGACTGGATATATTTTTCAGAGGATCTGGAAGATTGGTGTTTGACGTTTTATGGACCTCAGCCTGTCAATGGTGCAGACAGGGACCCCCTAGTTCAGGAGTGATTTCTGGGTTGGTAGCCGGAATCACTAGGACCTCAGTTGTATTTATTAGCTTTTGGTACCGGAGTTGTCCCCGACTTTTGGTTTGAGACCTTGTATTGTATTTGATTCTGGATATTGTTGTATTATTATTATTATTATTGATGTCTTTAGTAGTTGTAGTTGATTAGACTTTGTAGTTGTTAGACTTCTTTGTTATCTTATCGTGCTTAGATCCGTGATTGAGTACTTGTGATTATATTTATCATATTGCTCCTCCGTTTGGAGTTGAGATCTTGATAGGTACTTATATAATTGTTGTGTGAGATTTTTAGCTAGATAGTAGACCTAGACAACGTTCTACCGCCGATGCTGTGGCGTAGGCTGGACGTACCCACGATATATGCCCGATTTTTTGGGTGCGGGTCATGACAGTAACCGTGCTGATACCACTATTGCCTGATAAATGTATATGATTTAATGTGCGCCGAGGTGTGACACATCGTGTCACGTATTAAGTGATTATATTTGGGTTATGCATCAAGAATACCTCCAAATTCCTGAATGCATAATATTATAATATATATTATTTCTCTAATACGTGCATAATAAGCGAGTCAACTACCAAAGCGTGGTTAGGATATTGATTGACTGAATGTTGCATACACGCTCGGGTGAATCCAGATTTGACTTCCATGGATTTGTATCTAGCGTGCCCGTACTTTGTACGTCATCTTAAGAAAAATTCTCATGTGACCACTGCCACTACCACATTTCTAGGAAAGGGTATTTTAGTAATTTTATATTTAATTAAATATTATGCATGATAAATAATTATTTATTATATTATTTAATTATTGTTAGATGTTAGTTATTTATTTGGACTTGTGTTAGTGGACCTAACTAGTTTAGTTTAGACTCATGGACCAACATGAAGTAATTGTTAGATTTTAGCCCATTTAGAAAGTCCATTGTTAAGGAGATGGATTAAATTAATTAAACCATTAGACTAGAAGCTTTCTTCCTTAATTATTTCTTCATGAGAGGCCCCAAGGAGTATTTTGGACTTTATATAGTAGCTAGAGGGAGGGGGTAAGTGAGGCCTATATAAAGAGGGGAGAAAAGTTTCTCTCTCCTCTTTTCATTTCAAATCTAGATCTAGAATTTCCTTCAACCCAATTTTTATCGTCTCCACTTCAATTCAAACCCAACTTCCTTCCCAAATCACCATTGGAGGCTAGTGGAGCAAGGATCTAGAAGGAGAAAGCAAGAATCTACAAAGAAGAGCAAGGATCTACAAGTTGGAGGCCAATTTTATCATATTTGGAGGTTGCATTGGGAATCCATCTCCTAATAGGTACAACTCAGTTTTTTCCCTTAAATTAGGTTCTAAATATGAGATTTAACCATGAGAAATCAACCCATATGCATAGGCTACCTATAGAATTTGGTTTTGTGTTCATAGAAGGCCTGTTGAGAAAGTTATGGTGCTTTTTGTGTCAATTTTGGAGAAATTTCGAGATTAACATTTGTTGTATATGTCAATTGGTCCTATAGATCAATTTGGCATATTCTTGTATGTTTGGAGCTAGTGTCGTATCCATAATTGGGTACGTGTAGGTCGTATCCCATCAATTTGGTGATACGTATTGATTTGGGGATTTTCTTCCGACACGGGACTTTGAGCATGTCACATTTTGACACGGACATGTATATTATAGTTGACTCTTCGTATTGTTCATATATTATTTATTAGACGTGCTCGTGTCCTTCGGGTGCGTTTGGATGTCTGGTGGACTCGTGTCGCAAACGTATCATAGATCTAGTGTGGTACGGGTGCGATGTACTTCACGTGTTTGTTGTATTGTATTCTATATTTAATGTGCATTGTTCATAATAATATATATATATTATCTATCATAGTATGTATATATATATATATATATATATATATATATATATATATATATATATATATATGAGTTATTGATATACTATCTACATAGCTATGTATCTTGTTGAGGTTATAATTATATTGGAGAGTGTAAGTATGCACATAGATGTATATGAATTCTAGTATATAGATATATATATAAGCATATCTACTTATATATATATATATATATATATATATATATATATATATATATATATATATATATATATATATATATATATAGTGTTGAATGGGGAGAGAAGGGCTCGGCTCAGGCAGTAATGCACTATTCAGTGCATTAGTATAACATTGCAGCAGCAGCGGCAATATCACCTAGCAGCAACAGCAGTATCACCTAGCAGCAGCAGCAGTATAACATTGTAGCAGCAGCAGCCGAGAAGCTTTGTTGCAGCAGCGGCAGTATCACATTGCAGCAGCAGCCGAAGGGAACAGAGCAGCAGCAGTAGTAGTAGTTAGATTAGTTCAGTAGTTAGTTGAGAGTTAGATAGTTGGTGGTTATAAATAGATGTGTATGAATATAGTGTAGCTAGTTACCTAGTTAATAAAGCTATCTATATGTATGTGTTATATAATAAGTTAGATCTAATTACATAGTTTATGTATCTCTAAGTTATATATGTGTATGTATATATAAGTCTATGTACTAGTATGTATATTAGTACCTATTTGATTAGCATATGTTTAAGTTTGAGGGTTAGTATATACTAGAAGATATATTGAGGTATTAGTTAGTGGGTAGTTACCTATATGCAAAGAGCGACATTACCTTGGGATACCATGGTAAGTGCCAAGGTATTGAGGATATACAAGGTATTGGTTTGGGTATCAATATTATGGTCTAGTGTTGAGATACCAAGTTGGTTCGAAACCAAGGTGTCCCTTTAGCATTTGTATTTAGGATTTTATATTTAATATTGTTTGACATGTGCATATGTGACTATTTTATATTGTGGTTTGCGTATCTTAAGATACGGTATCTTAGTATCCTAAATGTAGCTTATTGGTCTAGTCTCTATTGTTTGAACCCAGTATCCTTGTGTTAGACTTATGCAACCTAGAAATAGATAGTTTGACCATAGTTGACCTTAGAGTTGACTTAGTTTAACTTTTGACTTAGAATTGGCTTGTTGACCTAGAAGTTGACTAGTTTAACTTATTTTCTTTCCGGAACCTTATATTGATGTTGTATTCCATATCTAGGTCTTCGAGGCACCGTATCAGACATCTGTGAGACTATTTACCCGGATTCAGACGAGTACATTCTCTGATAGTTTCTTATTTATGATATCCTCTATGTTCATTGTATCTAGTATGGATATCCTTGTTCTCTTGATACTATGGTTACACGGATTGGTATATTCGGATCTTGTCATGAGATGTTATTCCTTGGTATATGATGTATCTTGTGCAAGCCTTATTTTATTGATTATCTTGTACATGTACAAACACTGATTCTCGGGAAGACTAGCTATCTTCTTGGGGAATCTTGTGCCATAGCGTACCATGGTTCGATCTATTATACCAGTTGAGGGTGGGGAGTATTTTAGTGTAGATATGTGATCATACCCTCCTTGTATCAAGTTATCACGACTCGCACCCGGTATAGGGGCACGAGAGCGTGGGTACGTCCAGCCTACGCCGCAGCATCGGCGGTAGAACGTTGTCTAGGTCACAGTAATACTATATAGATAAACACCTGTCAATGATATCCATCTCCATAAGGAGGTCATTATACATCTCACAATAATCTCACAATGTAACTCAATCACAACAACTATAAGGCACAATAAAAGATAAAAGAAAATGACAGTTAAATACTATGTCTCAAACATAAAGATAACTCACAGTCTAGCTGTCCAACATAAGTCTCCAATTAAACTTAACATAAGTCTAAACATAAACTGAAACAACCTCCATAAGTCTCAAGCATAAATAAATACTATCTAGATAGCTGCAGGTAAGTCTCATCTAGAGGCATAGTCTCCTCTAGGATCTCTGGTACATAGTCTGCATCTATACCTGGTCCGTAGTGCGTAGTACAAAAATTCTCAAGATTCTCTAAAAACAAATATACAGTCAGGATTGGAACGTAATACACCTCTAACAGCAGTTTCACATATATTGACAAAAACTATAACACAGTGTAAAGAAATACAAGACAGATATGAATAACTGACAATAAAAGATACTGGAATAAAGGGAATGCTGGAATGAAGAAATACTGGAACATCATCATTAATATACATCTAGCAATAAATAGAACTACAAGTACACGCAAGAACAATGAACTGGTATGTAAGTGTATACAAGATCAATAACTCAACATGTGGAAATGCAAGATCAATATACCAAGATACATGTCAAGAATCATCTAACTAAGTGTGTGAAACATCAGCATATCATGTGATCGGCTTGGGCTATATGACTCATTACATTGATTAGCGAATCCCCAACAGGTCAGGCTAACCAGATGTAATAGCGATGAGGCATGTAAGGGTAAGGCTGCACCGACGTGAGGTGTGGGTGAGCTAATAATGCATGTAAGTTGGGTATGATCACATAAACTACTAATATTTCCCCATTTTTTCCTCAGCTAGCACGATAAATTCCAATCATGACTCCTCGTGACAGGTCTCAATGATGCCAACTCGTGTAAATAACAGTGTCAGAGTCATGTACGCTATACAACAAGAGTTATAGAGATAATCAACATAATAGAAACTGTCAGAGAATGTACTCGTCTGGGGTCCTTGTAGCGTCCCGTTCCCCCGGTGCGGGAAGCGCGGCTAAGAAACACAAGACGGTATCGTTCGATCGGGATAGATTGAAACAAGAACTCGTCCTCGTTATGGATTTGTTTCTTCAAAATCGATTCTCATATTCAGTAGACCGTGCCCCTGGGATCGACTTAGCGGCAGAGTCAGGAGGGACCTCTCCGCTGCTATCTTTTATTGCCTCGAATTTTGATGTCGCTTGTTGCTTTCGTGCTTTGAATTGGTTTTGGGATTTGCTTATTTTCCTTGAACGGTTTCGATGAGTTTCATTATTTTCATTCATTGAACTGCACTTTAATTCCGAGATTAGAAAGAGTGAAAGGAGTATTGATTGAGCTGTTCGTGATGCAGGTGAACGAGCAGTAGGCGGCTTGCGAGCGGAGTCGTGAAGCGCCTCTTTCCTTCTCCCTTTCAAACTTCTAAGTGAGTGGCTACCAACCCGATTAGCTAGCCCTGCTTCCAAGTCTTCACACCTAATAAATCTTGCATTCTTCTTTGCCCCGATCAAACGATACCAAATAATAACTAAAAGATACCATGATAAAAAGAGAATAGACTTGGTACATTATGCTTGTCAATAAACTTCATGAACGGATACTAAATTGCATGCTTGTTCGTTTGGAAATAAATCATGAATTATTGCTTGTCGTGTACATTGCTTGTCTTGTACTCTTGTTGCCTCAAAAGCATAAATTGTTAACTAAGTAAACATATTGTTCGATCACGGACAACTTGTGCACAAGGTCATTGGTTTCTACGGACGGTCGCTAGGGCACTGGCACCGATCCGGTCCGGACAAAACTCTATTGTATAGTCCATTATGCTGGACGGGGTGGCATATAGCGCTTCTTGTACTTTCGTTGCATACCATTCCTGCCAGTGACTAGTGTCCATTGTGGCATCACGCCAGTGATCTCTTGTATATTTAAACCTGTTGCAAACTAACTTGTGTCTTCGTGGCAGGGAAGGCATGGTAAGTATTGTTCAGGTGATTCAGACGGTCAGGTAAAATCCACCGAACGGTGGCAAGTTTATTTCAGTATTATACATATATACTGTTGCTTGTAAATGAACTAAGGCAAGATAGAAACCCACAAAAATATGCATGCTTCATTAAAACAACGTGTTGATTGGTATAGTTCGGTTAGTTCGCCTTCACCAGTATGTTTTGACATACTGACCCTCGTTAAAACAGGTTCTCCGCACCAAGGCGAACCGAGCGAGGAGCCGAAGTCGTCTTCCCGATCCAGTCCAGCTGTTGGCGCATCCTGACCGTGCCGCTTTTGAAGTACTTGAAGAAAAGGAGCTTGCAACTTTATATACAATGCAGCTTCGTGGCAAAGCCGTCCTCCAGCCTCGAGGTCCTTATCATTTTGAAGTTTATAAAGGGATGTAATGTACAGGACTGCTATCTCATTTTGAGTCAACACTTTTGTAAGCCCGTGCGGCAAATTAGCTGACTCGTTCAGGAGTTTATAATAGATGTTCATTATCAATAAAGAGAACTTTTTCATGTTTTAAATCTGTGTTTCAATTTATCTGCGTACTCTGAATATGTGCTTGCTATGCAAATCATTAAAGCCTTGTGCGGACGCAACCCCAGGCCCGCACGACGGTCACGATTCGGGGGTCGTCTCAATGATTCTACGGAATCGGGTCGTGACAGTCCTTAGCTGGCAATAGCACTGTCCGGGTTCCAAGGTATCGTCTGAGTGATCCCATAATCCTATAGACATATCATATAATACAATTCTTCATCAGACATTACTCTAGCACACAATCAACATAATGATCTTAACAGGCTACGCTATAGGTCACAGGGTGGGATAGCTACGGGTATTCGTAATTTTGTTAGGGTCACCTAGTACACGGGCATATAATGCCTGTTGTTATCTATCATAACACCACTACTTAATTAATTACAATTATAACAGAAGTATGCATTTAATGCTTAACATGGTTATATTGTGTATATATATATACTACTCAATTTATACTATGTACATATATGCATATATTAAACAGGTACTAGGCATGCACGTATTATACCTATACGTAGGTTTTATGTTAATTGAGCACAATACGGTATATATATATATATATATATATATATATATATATATATATATATATATATATATATATATATATATATATATACAGGGCATATGCATCTGTATATATGCGATGGAGATACACCATATATATATATATGTATACCAGGTACATTTATCATATAACAACACCGACGCAATATGTGCATCCCGTCCGTATACTGGATACGTTACGACAAATATGTGTTGGATTACCACGAAGAATATGTATATATACGTGTACGTATTCATGCATGCGAGGGTTCGAACCTGTGATCGTGAAAGCGAAGTATTCGATGTCGAGGTCGTCGCGAAGGAGGTGGTAGCAGGGTGCTACTCGGGTTCACGGCGCGGCTCCCGGGATCGTCGAAGTCGTCGTCAACAGCGGTGTTCGCGGCTTCCTTCGATCGGTCCAGTCTAGTCCGTGGAGGGTCGTGGTCGAGTGCAGCGTCTCCGGCGTGCTCCTGGTGCAGTCGATCCGACGGCAGCGGTCTGTCCAGTTGATGTGGGAAAGGAGGGGCGGACTGACGGCGTCGGGGTTCAGGCTCCGGTCGGCTTGCAGGTGGTGAGGGGGAAAGAACGCGGGACTAGGCTGCTCCGGCGTTCAGTCGCGGTTCGTAGTCGGGTTTGGCCGACTCAGGGCTGCTCGGTTCCGGCGGGTTTATGGTCGGGTTGCTTAGGAAGGAGATGAACAAGAGTAAGACGGCTTGGCGAGGTCACGACGGCTTTCGAACTCCGGCAAGGGAAGGGTTGACGTAAATAGGAAGATGGGATAGAGAATTCGGCTGGGGTTATTTAGGGTTAAGGGGAAAAAGAAAAGAAGGGAATATATATATATATATATATATATATATATATATATATATATATATATATATATATATATATATATATATATATATATATATTTGATGTTAAGTTTGACCTAGAATTTGTTGACTTTGGTCAACACTAGGGAAAGGCCTTGGCTTGTTATGGAGATATTCCAATGGGCTAGGGTTCAGAAGAAATTGCGAGAATTGTATTGGTCTAAGGGTTTGGAGGCCATGGTTTCAAGGGGTTGATGTTAAATTACACATTCCCAAAGTTTATGGAAAATATAATGAAGGGGAAAAATGGGTTTATAACGCGTGTCGTGTCAAACGGGTGTATACTTAATGCTCTTTTACATAACAGTGCCAACAATTAGAAAATTGCATGAAATAGGTTTATTGTTTGCTTAATTAAAATTAAATGCAAGGAGGTGTTCTACAATTAAATAAAAGTACAAAGGGCTGGATTTACGTGGGACACAAGCATCAATTAACGGTCTGGCATGTCTAGGACAAGGTGTGAATCTGTTGGAAGACAAGGCTAGCGTAGCGTTCTAGTTATCAAATAACGATAAAGTGCAACAATCAATTAAGGTCACCGTAAATTAAATAAAATTAATTATCATGCAATCATTTACTCATTAATTATGAAAAGACGAAAATACCCCTAATCCAAAAAGTGGGGGTGACACAAGTCTTGCATTGAATAGTGTTAATCATACACCGCACGTATGATTAGCCAGGCCATAAATCTTGTATCATGTTCCCAAGGCGATCACATGTTAAAGCTAGTACTCACACATTTAGTCATTAGTATTCTTGTTCATTGACATATTGCTCATTATTATATTTATTCCAGTATTTTCTTATTGTATATATCTCTCGTATCTATTGTGCATCTTGTATATTCACATTTATTTACTGTTACATAGTTTTTATCATTGATTAGAACTGCTGTTAGAGATGTACTCTGCTCCTTTGCTGACTGGATATATTTTTCCCATATGACACTGAGGATTGGTACCCTACACATTATGGACCTCAGGATATTGTGGGTTTAGAGTCAGAGACCCTGGTTCAGGAGAGACTTATCCCAACTGAGACAGATAACCCGAGTTTAGTTGCTTCTTAGTATTTCTTGTACTGGATTTGTCTCCAACTTATTTGTTAGTATTCTTTCAGACTCATTGATGTATTATTTTAGACTCATGAGTTGTTTGTGACTATTTCTATTCTTTATCTTATTCGTGCTCGTTTCTATCTTAGATCTGTGATTGAGTATATTGTCATTGTTGGTGGTTCATTATATTGCTAGATAGATTATCCAGACAGCGTTCTACCATCGATTCTGTGGCGTAGGCTGGGCATTGTTTCTGACTTGCATCCTTACATCGGGTGCGGGTCGTGACAACCATGCCTTGAAATTTCGAACACAACATAAGACTAATTAGGTAACTAAAAGTGGTAGTAACATTGGAGGGAACGGTATCCCGAGATCATGCCAACGAACATTCCCACAGAGATTTATTCTAGTGCGCTGTGGGCTGGCCACCACAGATACTGTATATCATCTTCTTTAGTGGAGTGCAGTATCTGACATATTATTATGCCGAGCCACTGTTTCACTATCGGAACACTGGAACCGTTAATACCATATTTTTAGCGCAGTGGCCCTGCGAAAAAATAGTGCATCTCGTGTAATACCTATTTTATTTATTTGGTTCAGTTAGCTCATGTTTGACACTGGTGTGGTCCGATGATACTTATAATGCATTATTTTTGAGATAATCTCAGACTCCATAATTAGCAAGTCGTACAAGTGATTGGCCGATATAAGAAAATAGACTTGGTTGTGAATGTATTATTCGGTTAGTAGCATAGGAAAATGGACTATCATAGTGTGATTGTTCAACTATTGTCCTTGTTTGGTTGTAGGGTTGGGCCTTTGCGCTAGGATATGCCATGGACCTAAGTTACGACACTGAACCAATGTATTATTATATATTTTCCTTGGATTTTTGTTTCTCTATTTTCATGCTTCCTTTATGGCACTTGCTATTTGGGGTCTAACCCCACTAGTTTAGCATGTCCTAATTTTGAGCCAGTACCCGAGGATCCAACGTACTTTTTCCCAAGTCATGGTATGTACTAGGAATATGGTCGTAGGAGATAGCGAGTGAGTTTTCTTCTTCCCTGCTCATCATTGTACATTTACTTCTTTTGGGCGTTTAGCCACTGGCACCTGTTTGCCGGCTCGTCTGGACATTAGTTTTCTTACATAATTGTATAAAATCTGACTATAGCTGATCACTGTCTATACTTTTATTACTCTTTCAGCTTCTTATTTTGCACAGCTGGTCTCCAGAACATTTTGAGAAAGCGTCTGGGATGCCTTATTACTTTATCATATATATTCTATGCTTACTGTTTCTTATTTGAATAATTGAGACATAGAAGTTCTTGACCCTAGGAGACTTGGTTGTAGCATGCACCCCCTTGTCTTATACAGCCGTAATCGTCGTACGACGTATAACACCTTGTACGGGATAGCTAGCCATATTCGTCTCCGTATTCCGGTATTGGGGCGTAAGAAGGTTTTAGTGGTGGCCCATGCAGGTCTGTTCTTCAGACTTGTGGGGTGTCATGGTCATAGGAGTCTCATTCAAACATGATCGTTCTTAAAATCTTGAATTCGTCCTCTTCGATACTCAGCTTGAATTTTCCAGATTGGTTACTTCCTTGTTCTTTCTTGTCCTATCCTTGATATTTCTTGTGCTATTCTTTATGGCTTCTCCTTCCCCGGATGCTGCAACAACAAGAGAGGCAGGGTTGCCAGTTGAACAAAATCCTGTGGAACCCCAGCCAAGGATCCGAGTTGAGCCCACGATGAATGGGACAGAGCAACAGGCTCCTGGTGTTCCCGTAACTCCCGTATTGCCGACAATACTAGATACCCGACATTGCTAAAGATTATCTTTGGATTATTGGCTGCCCAATAATACCAGATGGTGGTACAATAATAATAATAATAACAACAACAACAACTTCAACAATAGGAACATAATATCATATTGAACCAAGGGTTGCAAACGACCCTAGAATATGGCGGAAGAATAGATTCTGGGGCTTCTGTTAGATTTTGCAGACTTAACCCCAGATATTTTGATGGCACGGAGGACACAATCATGACAGATGATTGGCTCTAGGATATTGAGACCATTCTGACAACAGCTAAAGTTTCTGTCGAGGATCAGGTTGACATGGTTCGCCTACAACTCTAAGATCTGACAAAAGATTGGTGGGCCACGATGGAGGTAGGATTGAGGCATCCTATTTCATGGAATAATTTTAGGACCTGATTCATGGTAAAGTACTTTGGGATTGTGGCTCAGTGTGAGTTACAGCAAAGGTTCATCAACCTCAAGCAAGATGGAAGGACAATAGATGACTATACAACGGAGTTTTGTCGACTAAGCAGATTTGCTCCAACCATGGTGGCGACAGAGTTAGAGAGAGCAATAAGGTTCCAGCAGGAACTTCACTTAGAGATCTTACACATGGTAGAGGTGCACGACTACCAGACCTTAGAGGCGGTATTGATAGCAGCCAAGAGGGTTGAACTGTAAACCCCTCACCCAAAATTAGGCCTACTTGGCTTAGATAGAAGAACTAGGGCTAGTTGAATCCAATTAGAAATAAAACACGGCATTTTAATTAATTTTACAATATTTATATCATTTAGTGCACCTTATTGTTGCTTCGATAATTGGAGCACTACACTAGCCATTTCCTTCCTACAAATTTCACATCCTTGTCCTAGATCTTTCTTAAAATCCTGAATTCGTCATCTTCGATACTCAGCTTGAATTTTCCAGATTGGTTGCTTTCTTGTTCTTTCTTGTCCTATCCTTGATATTTCTTGTGCTCTTCTTTATGGCTTCTCCTTCCCCGGATGCTGCAACAACAAGAGAGGCAGGGTTGTCAGTTGAACAAAATCCTGTGGAAACCCAGCCAAGGATCCGAGTTGAGCCTACGATGAATGGGACAGAGCAGCAGGCTCCAAATGTTCCTATAACTCCCGTATTACTGGCAATACTAGATACCCGGCCTTGCTAGAGATTATCCTTGGATTATTGGCTGCCCAATAATACCAGATGGTGGTACAATAATAATAATAATAACAACAACAACAGCTTCAACAATAGGAACATAATGTCATGTTGAACCAATGATTGCAAACGACCCTAGAATAAGATGGAAGAACAGATTCTGGGGCTTCTGTTAGATTTTGCAGACTTAACCCCAGATATTTTGATGGCACGGAGTACACAATCATGATAGATGATTGGCTCTAGGATATTGAGACCATTCTGACAGCAGCTAAAGTTTCTGCCGAGGAACAGGTTGACCTGGTTCGCCTACAACTCCAAGATCTGGCAAGAGATTGGTGGGCCACGATGGAGGTAGGATTGAGGCATCCTATTTCATGGAATAATTTCAGGACCTGATTCATGGTGAAGTACTTTGGGATTGTGGCTCAGTGTGAGTTGCAGCAAAGGTTCATCAACCTCAAGCAAGTTGTAAGGACAGTAGATGGCTATACAGCGGAGTTTTGTCGACTAAGCAGATTTACTCCAACCATGGTGGCGATAGAGTTAGAGAGAGCAATAAGGTTCCAGCAGGAACTTCACTTAGAGATCTTACACATGGTAGAGGTGCACGACTACCAGACCTTAGAGGCGATATTGATAGCAGCCAAGAGGGTTGAGCTGTAAACTCCCTCACCCAAAATTAGGCCTACTTGGCTTAGATAGAGGAACTAGGGCTAGTTGAATCCAATTAGAAATAAAACACAACATTTTAATTAATTTTACAATATTTATATTATTTAGTGCACCTTACCGTTGCTTCGATAATTAGAGCACTACACTAGCCATTGCTTTCCTATAAATTTTATATCCTTGTCCTAGATGTGCCCGCCTTCTATTGTGACCTTTGTGTAACTTATAATTATGATCTCTTGTGCTATTTTTTAGTCACACAATATTCGTCACAGACGTTTATATTTAATTCTAAATAAATTCAACTTTGTATCCTTGTGCGTTCCAATCGAAACTGGAGACACAATCTTGCCCCGTTCTGAGCAACTTAATTTATGATAATATTCTATCCTGAGTCCTCTATGTCCATGACACTTGTGTCCCACCTAATTTTATCCCCATGTACTTCTAATTAATTTAAAAATACCTTATGCATTAATTTTAATTAATTTAACCCAATTTCTATCTTTGTGCAATTTTCTAATTGTTGAGCACTTTTATGCAAAAGTGCATTGAGGTATCCACACTATTGGACATGACACATGAAGAAACCCATTTTTCGTTCACATAAATTTTTCCCATAATTTTCGGAATGTGCAAACACACAAACATCGCCCTCATTTAACCCTAGCCTTGTATTTTAAACAATGCAAATTATAGCCCTCCAAACATCTCCATGACAAGCCAAGGCCCACTTCAAGAAGATATTGACCAAAGCCCAATCCCCTAGGTCAACATCAAACCCTAGGTTCCATATGTATAAATACAAACTTTTCCTATTTTTATCCATATAGCAAAACCCAATACCAACACAATCGACTTTCCTTTCCCTCTTCCTGTGCACACCCCTTCCCTGGCCAACCGACCGAAGCCCTAGCTGGAGACCCCGCCGTTCTCCACCCTGCACCGACCGTCTCCTCCTTGTACAAGCTCAGCCGAGCCCGCCTCACCGGACTCACGATTTGGAGCTAGCAGCAATAGTGTTTGCACTTAAGCTATGGAGGCACTACTTATATGGCGATCGAGTAAAAATATTCACAGATAATAAGAGTTTCAAGTATGTGTTCACGCCGAAGGACCTAAACATAAGACAGAGAAGGTGGCTAGAGTTATTGAAAGATTATGACATAGAACTTCAATACCATCCTTGCAAGGCTAATGTAGTAGCCGATACACTTAGCATAAGAGGTGGCAAATTTATGTTGACTACTTAGAAGCACATTCTATAGTGTCACGCCCCGGTCTCACAGGGACCATTCGTCCTCGCTTGATCCCTATGGAACTGATCGTCCTCGCACGGGCGTGATGCCGTACAAGCCTAAAGTGCGCTTGCACAAGGCCAAAGCTTTGAACAAGGGCAAGTAAGCTATTCAAGATAGGAGCAACGACATATATATTGCAGAAAAGTAAAGAACACAATGGCATATAGAAATAAGCTCTTTATTGATAATCAAAAGTGTTACAAGCGACGCCTGGTCAAGGTTACAGATCGTTCAAGCACTCTTTCTCTCGATTATAATGACACCATTGTATACATTATATCCCTCTATAAAAAAATAGCTCAAAGCAATCTCGATACGGCTCAAGGCATCGACTCCAGATTTTCGGGTCCTTGGGATGAGGCACGCCTATCGCTTCCTCAGACGATCCAGCACCTGAGAACAAGCAAATTGTTGGTGGGTCAGCACTTTTATAAGTACTGGTGAGTATAAAATAACTGAACAGAAGCTACACCCCCTGAAACCCACACTAAGTAAGCATGTGGCAAAATATTACATTACTAGTGATCTTGCTACTTTTACCTTTTCATTTCATGCAGCTCAGGATTATAGTCAGATTATATCTTTTGAAAACATAGCTTGGAAACAATTTTACATATTCAACAATAAGCATACATACGGGATAGTATTTTATCGTGTAGTGCGCAACATGTATTGTGCACCATAATCTAACTCTTAGGGACAAAGTTCAATAGTAAAATGTTTATCTCCAAACAAGACAAGCATTAAGTGGACTATCATACTTTCAAGCACACAAGAAGAACTAGCTATATGATTTTGGTCCCCGAGAAACTCAGGATCGGTAGCGGTAATCCAGCTAGCCAATGACTCCTTTATCTGATGCTATTAGCAGCTGTGACTCATGGTTGCTTTTCACTAACATAATAGCAACCGGGACCAAGGTTCAGCTCTGCACTAATAGCCATTGTCCGACCGATGCGAATGCATGAAGCACTATCAAATAAACTCTAAGATGCATATGTTCATGAACAAGCATGCTATATATAATCTCTTTATGTTTCTTACCCCTTGTCGAACGGTTATCCCTACATCAGACATACAAATTAGCAATAATTTGCATAAACATATATGTATAAGGTTCTCTTTCCCTGTCCGTCTCTGTATCAAACAGTTAGGTATGTAAGAAGACTAGCCTAGCATGCACCCTAACTATATGATGGCCCATGGGTAGCCCATGATTAGCAGCGGTTGCCAAAGGTTCAGCTCTTCACTAGCACGCACCTGTGTCGGCAGCTATGACTCAAGGTTCAGCTCTTCACCAACACACACGAGTGCTAACAGCTGTGACATCATGGGTTTCGTATAACACTAATAGACACATCGCCCCACTAGACCCCCTGCGGGCTGTATCCTTAGGGCGAAACAAAAATCTCTGAAATTGGTGAGCGAAAGATGTTAAACTCTGAAATAATCACCCAGACAGTAGAGATTGTCAAGCAGATTAGAGAGCAACTTTGGGTTGCACAAGATAGGCATCGACATTAGGCAGATCAGCATCATAGTCCTTTAGAGTTTTATGTCGGCGACCACGTATACCCGTGGAGTCATTAGATTCGGGGTTCACGGAAAGCTTAGTCCGTGATACGTAGGTCCGTTCGATATTCTCGATTGGGTAGGCGATGTTGCTTATCGTCTTGTCCTTTCACCTTTGCTACATGAGGTACACGATGTATTTTATGTGTTTAAGTTGAGTAGGTATATTCTGAATCTAAGTCATATCCTCAATCACTCTGAATTAGTCGTTGGTACCGACTTATCTTATGAGGAGCAACCCATATCCATATTGGACCAAAGGGAAAAGGTGCTCAAGAACTGAACTATTTCTCTTGTCCGGGTTGCTTGGGGCTATCACTCTCTAGGGGGGTCGACGTGGGAGCGCGAGGACGATATTCGATCCCGGTACCCGCACCTATTCGATTCAGAAGGTGTATTCTTTCTTACACCTTCATATTTCGGATTATGTGATCAGGTGATCACCTAGATGTGTTTTGATGATATTTCTTGCATGTGTAGTCGATAGTATATTTGTATCGTGCTTGTCCTGACTTCTCTAGTTATTGCTTGGGCTTGAATTTTGAGGACATAATTTTTTTAAGGTGGATAAAGAAGTCACTTCCCGTTCCCGATATACGTATTTGGAATATATTTTACTTTAGCATGGTTGTATGTGCATGGAGACGAGACCCATTATTTAGTTTAACCTGGTCTATGGTTCATTTAGTGGGTTGGTTCAAGTCATGAGAACCCTTGGTTCTACCCTCAACCCTATCATATAAAACCTAACATTTTCTTCTCTCTCTTCATTACTTTATTTCTTTCTCTCTCTTGTGTTTTCTCTCCCCTTTTTATAGGCATGTACACATTGCATGAGAAATGGAAAAATCCTCCATATTATTGTTCAATTATATTTGTTATGTGTTTCTAAGCACTTTTAGAACTTGAAGTTTTCTGTTTTGATAGGTTATTTTGAGTAGATCTTTATTTCTATCTTAGGGTCTTATGGGTTTCATGAATTTTTTTTGATCTATTAAACTTGTATTTTTGAAAATTTGTTTTTGCTACATGATAGAGCTTTCAATTTCAAGCATTTTGGTTTTGGTTCACTCAATTTGGACTTAAAATAAGGATTTTATGGACAAAATAAGATTTAAGTTTTTGGAACTTTTGCCATTGTCGAACCTGCTGTTAGGAGAAGGCAAAGTCTTCATGTCGCCAGCGAGTTATGCGGCCTGAGAGGGCTATGCGGCCTGAGCTTTTGCCACATACTGACAACATGCGTCCATCTTGTTCGACGCATGACTGCTTATTCACACAAGTGTTTTGGAGCTTATTCTTGAACTCTTTGTGTTTTCACTCGCTGAGCGAATAGAAATTTTTCTAAGTCCATAGACATCCATGCGACATCGATGGAGAATATGCGGCACCGACACTTATGCGGCATTGGAGAATATGCGGCCACCATACCCTTGGACGCATGACTCCGAACCGTGGCACATATTTTTATGATATTTATCTTTTCTCTCTGACACACTTTATTGCTTGTCACATCAATCATTTTATGTCATATCTCTGACACTTTATTTATTGGCCGTCACTTCAACACTTGTCCCAAGGAGTAGACTTTAACCGTTTTTATGTGGCCCTGACTTCATATATGGCCAGAACTTCTCATGCGGCCCTGACTTCACATGCTGTCCTAACTTCACCTGCGTCCTAGAGTCATATGCTGCCCGGACTTCCCATGCGGCCTAGAAACCGATGCGGCTGTTACGATCCACACCTGGAATAAGGGCACGAGTATTGAACAATGCCCAGCCTAAACCGCAACATCGACGATATAACGTTGTCTGGGTCAACCATACTATCTAAACATCTCATACAATATATATATGGTACCTATCAATATCATCTCAACTCCAAACGAAGGAACAATATGTTATATGATGATGGTAAATAATACTCAATCATAATATAAAACTAAACAAAGATGAAAGCATAATATAGAATAAAATAGAGAAAAATAAGAGTCACAATACATCCACAAATCCAAATTCATAAGTCTATACATAGCCACTCCCAAAAATAATATATACATGCCATGAGTCTAGAATGAGACTAATACAATGTCCAAAAATATAAAACTAGGCCTCCTAGGTCACTTGCACTAGGTTCTCCTACTCTTTGGGAGAATTCTATAATGGCTTACCGTCCTGCTGTCTGTAATAAGTGGGGCACAGATCCATAAGTCAATCATCTGAAAAATATATCCAATCAGGATTGGAGTAAAGTACATACCTATAAAAGTAGTTCCAAATACATGGTACAACATATATGACAAATAATAAAAAAGAATACGAGATAACTAGCAATAGGAAATAGAATGAACTAGAGTAAACATGTAATGTACTGAAAAGTAAAGAACAAGCAATAGAGAATCACTGCAAGTAAAGAATAAGATAACACTAGCTATTGTTCCTTGGAGTACAAGTTCATTATGTGATCGTTTTGGGTTAAACACGAATATAAGCAAACTGAACACGAGCTGTGTATAAACATGAATATAATAAGGTAACTCGATTACCCATGTGATATGTAATCGACATGTACACAAATACACTTGGGCTTGATCACATAACCAACTCCTACTCCCCCCGTTCCCAAACAATACTCATGGATCAAATCATGACACGTTACGAACACGAATATAAGCATACTAAACATAAGTAGTGTATGAACACGAAGTACATGATAATCAATACCCGATACACACGATGAAATACATGTGAAAGAGTACCCGCTGAAGACGGTATGGGATATGTAAAACCCCTAATTTTAAAATTGTTTTAACTATTTAATTCATTTAATTTAATCATAGTATTTATTAGTTAATAAGAAGAAATATAATTTATTGGATTTTAACTACTAGGTAAATATGCATTTAGAGATTATTGAGCAAACTATTATTTTATCTTAATTTATTTCATGTAGGAGACCTTGTGGACGGTTGATAGATTATTTGTATGCACTAATATAATTTTTTTAGAAAATATATATATATATATATATATATATATATATAGATTATTAATAAATGAATAAAAGAAAATAAAAGAATAAAGAAAAAAAGAAATAAGTGAATAAATAAATAACTAATACCCTTAACTAAACCCTAACCCCACCCATTTTCTAATAGCTACAGTACCTAAACACTAACCCAAACCCGCCTAAGCCTAAAAGCCCAGTAGCAAACCCCAGTTTCCCCCTTCACCCGCGCGGAAGCCCCCCTCTCATCTTCTCCTATATATATATATATTATTATAAACCCTAAACCCTAACCCTAAACCCTTACCATCCACTCGACCTAGCGCCGCCGTCGACCTCCTAGACCGTCGTCTGGACCCGCCGCAACACCGCAGGAGCCGACCGCCGCTCGCCGCTTGCCCGCACGAGATTCCGAGCACGCCGCACAGGAAATTCACTGCAGCGTACCCCTGTTCACGCATAGATTTTTGTTCCATCGCTCGACCAAATTCGACCCTGTCTTCACCGGTATGTTCACGACCTATCCCTCTTCCAACTCTATGTATTAGTTTCCTTCGATCAGTGCGTAACCCTAGGTGAAAACCGAGACCAAGTTGGAGAAAAACAACTTTAATTCCAGAAAAACTGCTGTAACCACCCTTGTTTAAGGACTCGTATCTCCTACCACAGAGATCCAAACTTAGATTTTCTTTTTGCTATGTGAAGACCATGCAACCAAGATTACTTTCTGGCAATTATAATATTTTATTTGGTGTTATATGCAGAATTATATTGGATTAAAAATTACAAAAAACTTGTTTTTGAACCTTCAAAATTTATGATACGGAGCGCACCCTGCCAAACGGGACTGCCCCGTCGCATACCAATTGCACCAAAAGAGACGCATGGTATATCCAGACGTGTGGGCTTTCACGAAAACTGATTCGGACGCGTGTGCGCGTCGAAATCACTCCGTATCCGCGAAAAGTTCCCGTACCGCGACTTTTGCAAAATACCGCACCATTTAGTGTACGCTCATCAGAATGCGACAAAACTTGTGCCATTGGATTCATGGTATCACACTGGTCCTGTGACCTAAGTTTCACGCGATTCTGAGACAGTTGACTAAGTCACCTATTTACGGGCCCTACGGTTGACTTTTTGGGCAAATTTGTGTTCGGCTCACCGGAATCCAAAATTGGATGTACCGTTGAGTTCGTATTGACGTTTAGAATTGGTTTGACCTATAATTTATTCCTTTTAGAGACTTTTACCCCTGGCACGCTTTTTGGTGCAAAGTAGGCCACATGTAGACCCCACTTTGACCCAAAATTACCGTTTTGCCCCTGTGTCCAAATTGGACGAAAGGATAGTATTTTTTAGCTATCTCGCTTATTCTGGGAACGTTGGTGATGTTTATTTCAGCATCAGGAGCCGTTCATTCTGAGGCCGTAGTTTCTGATCCTGTGTGCTTGACTTCTGGACGTTACACTTTGCATCTCTCTTGCCAGGTAACATACCTTACCAAATTGTTTTCAGTACTTTGCATGCTTATTATATTTTTATATGTTCATTACATGTGTGTTTTTCTTTCAGTCATAATTATATACTATATATATGTTGATACACACTTGACACATAGTATCATGGGAGGGGAGGACAATCAGTAGGCGTATGGGCTATAACCACTATGATAAATCGTAGTATCTAGCATGCACTACGGTAGTATGTCGCACTGGTCGCTACCCCCGAGGTATGTCAATTTTTGGTGTCGCGCTGGTCGCTACCCCCGAGGTATGTCTATTTCTGATGTCCCTGCCGTGTGTGTGAGTTATGAGATTTAGATCGAGTAGCCTATACATGCCCATACGTCGAAAAGTTATCCTCATTATGCATTAATATAGATTTTCTTGTACAGCGTACTTATATATTTTCTACCTATTATGCATGTTTACTGTATTCAAATTGGCATGCTTCTATGTATCTTGTTACGTCCCTCTGAGGACCTGGTCCCTTTCCAGGTGTAGACGATCTTGACTATTCGCAGGAGCACAGATCAGGACTTGCCACTTATCTCTTTCGAGGAGGACTTCTCTTCGAGTCTCATGGTTCATTAGATGTTCTTATGTGGTTTCTCTTATATTCTGGTTGGTAGTGGATTTGTCTCCACCCAACTACTTGTTCTTATCAAGCATTTTATACTTGATACAGTTATATAGTTATTTGGTTATTTGATTCTGTGAATGAGAATTAGTTATGCCCTGTGACTTGTGACAATATTTATACCACATATGAGTTATTATTCATATTACAGCATACGTGTGTATTATGGTATCCATATATTGGAGTTGCCATATACATACGGCTGGCATGCTTACGTATTCCTAATCCTACGTATTTTGGGACTGGGCATGACATATTTTTGTGGCGGCCCATACAGGTCGAGATCATATTGTCTCGGTTACGTTACTGTACCGAGCAAGCCTGCGCATATGATTAGAAGATAGGATCTCATCCACTTATTTAATCAACTCCCTTGATTTTGTTCCGCACTCTTAATTGATTGCTTGCATCACATCTTGCTTGACCCCTTCTCAACGTCAATCTTATCTTTCCTTTCGTGCTTAATAGGGGTTAGGAAGATGACTTGTACTAGGTATATACACTCTAGTATTCAATAACACTATTAGTTAAATTTTTTGTAAGTTGGGTAATATGCCTCATAACCTAGTAACACATAGCCCTTTTGCCCCATTAATAAAGTATAATTGACTGACACCAACTATAGACTTGCATAAAAAGATAGTGTTTACCTAGACTGTAGAGCTTAGAGGCCTATACACCCATTTGGTTGACTTTAGACTTAGACAAGAAATTAGTATGGCAACTGTAGAGACACAACACCGATCTTCTTAGTGAACTTAAGTATTCTGTACCTTCCTCCATCCTAATCCAACATACTTATATTTTCTGAACTACCTCGACTTATGCTGCTATTATAGCCTAGTTTTGCAAGCTTATTCTTTTATCGAGCTTGTTCATGACATATGTATTATTGGGGGCCCACACTAATATATTGTCTAAATCAGAATTAGTGTATTATGGTCTGATCAATCTTAGTGCGCTTGGTTCGCTCTTCATATCACTACTTTATGTGGATTGAGATATAGTTGACTCAACTTGTTAGACGAATATACTTGCCCTCTAGACTGGTCAGAGCATATCATGTCAGGTACATAACTGTTCTGATATGAACATGCGAATAGAAATTTACCAAGATAAGATTTCAATCCACAACTGCCTTGGCAACTTTCTTTCAAATTCTCTAATCCCTTTGAATCCCGTACTTGTATTCTATCACCTCCTTCTTGAATTCTTTATTATTGTTTTTCATCTTCCCCTATTTTGGAAAGATGAACGTTCGTGCTTAGTATAAGTTAATATACGGATAGTACTAGATATACCCCATAGGCCAAGCACTCAGGATAACAAACAAGAGAGCACAGGCACAGGAAGTCGTAGATACATGTACGACCTTTAGTTATATTTGTCATTTCATACTCATGACCCCTATATGGCACAGGATCTTAGGTGCATAGTAGATGTAGAATTTTATATATGGTGGTTTAGCAGTTATGAGGATATATTGATATTCTACCCAGATGACATACACGCGATGCTAATAGATGACGCGAGTAGCAGTAGTAGTATTCTTTCCCTATCACCATCTCACCCCTTGGGGTAGCTCATCTTCTCTTCTATATCCATTCCTTATCTCGTGCTTAACTCTTTCTATCATAGTCGTATCCTTTCGTGCCATTATGAATTATTTGAATTACTTCAACCTCACCCTTATTTTGATAGTTAAAAACATAAATGGTTTAGTAAATGATTAATAACTAAAAGATGAGTACTTAATGATAACCCTTATGTATATGCACTATAGCAAAATCTGTATCCTCCTATCATTTTAAAACCATGAATATCATCCCTTAGTCTAATAGAAATTAGTTGGATTGTTGAATTTGTTTTTACTTCTAATAGTTTTATAAAGTTAGTCAAGACCTTAACTGTTGCCGAAAAACCTAGAATAAGCTTGGGAAGAGTTTAAGGCACTTGTTACGAACTGACGACTATGATAAATCGCTAGCAAAGTAGCGACAGCTGCAGCTAGACCGTTATAGTAGAGTAGTCGAAGTATTTGTAGACATACTGGTCAGGTGGCATGGCAGTATTAGATTACGATACTTGACAGTTACAAAGAAAAATCATGGTTATAAGATTCAAGACAGGTATCCCAAGATTCTTGACCCAATGAATAAATTTGCCTTACAACCTAGACAATAGCTTCAAAAGACTTTGACTACTAGTAGAATTCTTGTAAGTTGGGTAGTATAGACGAGTTAGAGGATAATAGAATAGGATATGGACAATAAGTAAGAAGTGTTAGAATGACATACCATGACCCTTAGGAAGCACTGCTAGATAGCAATAAAGTGTAATAGCTATAGTGATTTATTATGAATATGGGTTCGTATCAATTTCGAGGACGAAATTTTTATAAGTTGGGTAGAAATATAAAACCCCTAATTTTAAAACCGTATTAACTATTTAATTAATCATTTAATTTAATCATAGTATTTATTAGTTAATAAGATGAAATATAATTTATTGGATTTTAACTACTAGGTAAATATGTATTTAGAGATTATTGAGCAAACTATTATTATATATATATATATATAGATTATTAATAAATGAATAAAAGAAAAGAAAAGAATAAAGAAAGAAAAAAAGAAAAAAAGTGAATAAATAAATAACTAATACCCTTAACTAAACCCCAACCCCACCCATTTCCTAATAACTACAGTACCTAAACACTAACCCAAACCCGCCTAGTAGCAAACCCCAGTTTCCCCCTTCACCTGTGCGGAAGCCCCCCTCTCATCTTCTCCTATATATATATATAAATTATTATAAACCCTAAACCCTAACCCTAAACCCTTACCATCCACTCGACCCAGCGCCGCCGTCGACCTCCTCGACCGCCGCCTGGACCCGCCGCAGTACCGCCGGAGCCGACCGCTGCTCGCCCGCACGAGATCCCGCACGCGCCGCGTAGGAAATTCACTGCAGCGTACCCCTGTTCACGCATAGATTTTCGTTCCATCGCTCGACCAAATTCGATCCCGTCTTCACCGATATGTTCACGACCTATCCCTCTTCCAACTCTGTATATTAGTTTCCTTCGATCAGCACGTAACCCTAGGTAAAAATCGAGACAAAGTTAAAGAAAAATGACAACTTTAATTCCAAAAAAAACTGCTGTAACCACCCCTGTTTAAGGACTCGTATCTCCCACCACAGAGATCAAAACTTAGATTTTCTTTTTGCTACCAAGATTACTTTTTGTTAATTACAATATTTTATTTGGTGTTATATGCAGAAATATATTGGGTTAAAAATTACAAAAAACCTGTTTTTGAACCTTTAAAATTTGTGATACGGAGCGTGCCCCGCCAAACGGGAATGCCCCGTCTCATACCAATTGCTCCAAAAGGCACGCATGGTATATCCAGACATGTGGGCTTTCGCGAAAACTGATTCGGACGCGTGTGCGCGTCGAAACCACTCCGTATCCGCGAAAAGTTCCCGTACCGTAACTTTTGTAAAACACCGCAACATTTAGTGTACGCTCATTAGAACGCGACGAAACTTGCGCCATTGGATTCGTGGTATCACGCTGGTCCTGTGACCTAAGTTTCACGCTGGTCCTGTGACCTAAGTTTCACGCTGGTCCTGTTCTTATCAAGCATTTTATACTTGATACAGTTATATAGTTATTTGGTTATTTGATTCTGTGGATGAGAATTAGTTATGCCCTATGATTTGTGATAATATTTATACCACATGTGAGTTATTATTCATATTACAACGTACGTGTGTATTATGGTATCCATATATTGGAGTTGCCATATATATACGGCTGACATGCTTACATATTTTGGGACTGGGGCGTGACATATTTTTGTGGTGGCCCATGCAGGTCGAGAGCATATTGTCTCGGTTATGTTACTGTATCGAGCAAGCCTGCGTATAGGATTAGAAGATAGGATCTCATCCACTTATTTAATCACCTCCCTTGATTTCGTTCTGCACTCTTAATTGATTGATTGCTTGCATCGCATCTTGCTTGACCCCTTCTCAACGTCAATCTTATCTTTCCTTTCGTGCTTAATAGGGGTTAAGAAGATGACTTGTACTAGGTATATACACTCTAGTATTCAATAACACTATTAGTTAAAATTTTTGTAAGTTGGGTAGTATGCCTCATAACCTAGTAACACATAGCCCTTTTGCCCCATTAATAAAGTATAATTGACTAACACCAACTATAGACTTGCATCAAGTGCACTGTCAAGTTGCCTACTGTTCGAGGAGTCCTACCTGCTGCTACTACATGTCCAATTTAGTGCACAAGTATGCACTGATCTCCTTATGCATAACACCCAACTGATGCTCAAACACATTTCTGAACCCAGTGCTAGATTGAGCAACCCTCTCCTCACAGAGTATACTATACACTCTTCCCTCTACTAACCAATCAAAACTCACAAATATACATATATACAACTAAGTTCACTGATACATAGGCTCTTAAATTTGTGTACACTCACTCACACTAATGAGAGCACCCACCTTACTTCATAGTATCTCTAAAATATCCAGATACTGACTTTGGTAGTCATCCTCATTGACAGTGTACAGATAACCCATCTTCCTGACTTGAATACACTACACAGACAATGATCACATATATAATCATATATTATATATATATATATCACACACACACACACACACACACACACAAAGAGTTATTTCGTCATACACTTGGAGTACCCACCGAAATATTTATGATTCTCATCCCCATGGAATGCCAAAACCTAATTGTCCATTAATAAGCATTCTCACATGTCAAATACATCATAATATTACTAAAGTAACTTGCTACAAAGAGAATTGAGGAGCAATTGCATAAAATATCCAAATTAGAGCCATGTAACACAACGTATCATAAAATACCATGATACGGCCTACACGTATCTATTTGTGGACATGTATCTTATCCCATAACTCCGATCTAAGTCTAATTAGACTAAGTTGGTCTCATGACACACACTTGATGTGTCAATCCCGTAATTTCCATAAAATACAGACAAAAATCTATGTAGAATTCTCTATACACAACCAATTAGCCTAAAAGTTGTTCCTATTGGTAGTCATATGCCATAGGGTCATTCCTAATGGTCAAATACAAAATTTGAAAGCTAGAATGGAGAGGAATTCAGAACTTACCAATTGGAAGATGGATTCTCAATGAAAACACAATGGACATGATTAGACATGATCTCTCCACCAAAGCTCATTCTCCTAGTGCTCCTTGCTACTCCATGTAAACCCCCTTACCCAAAATTAGGCCTACTTTGCTTAGATAGTAAAATTAGGGCTAGTTTGAACCCAAATAGAAATAGAATATTTTATTTATTTAATTATGCAATATTTATGTCACATAAGGCACCTTACCATTGCTTCGATAATTGGAGCACTACACCAGCCACTGCCTTCCTACAAATTTTACACTCTTGTCCTAGACATGACCGCCTGCTATTCTGACCTCGGTGTAACTTATAATTATGCTTTCTTGTGCTACATTTTAGTCGCACAATATTCGTCGCAGACATTATTTAATTCTAAATAAATTTAACTTTGTACCCTTGTGCGTTCCAATCGAAATTGGAGACATAATCTTGACCCATTTTGTGCAATCCAATTATTGATAATATTCTACTCTGAGCCTCCTATGTCCATGACACTAGTGTCCCACCTAATTTTAGCCCCATGTACTTACAATTAATTCCAAAACACCTTGCGCATTAATTTTAATTAAATTTAATATAATTTTCATCTTTGTACAATTTTTTAATTATTGGGCGCTTTTTTGCAAAAATACATTAAGGTGTCCACACCATTGGACAATACATGAAAAAACCCATGTTTCCCCTTCATATGATTTTTTTTCCATAATTTTTGGAATGTGCAACGCGCAACATCGCCCCTCATTTAAACCTAGCCCTTGCATTTAAATAATGCAAATTATAGCCCTCCCAAACATCCCCATGTGAGCCCAAGGCCCAAGCCCATGGGTGTTGACCAAGCCCAACCACTAGGTCAACATCAAACCCTAGTTTACACATGTATATATACAACCTTTTTCTTTCTTTTCTTTTCTTTATTTTTCTTCCACAACAAAACCAAAACCCAAAGAAACTCTAACTCAGCCAACCAACCCTCCCCTTACCGTTCATCGTCCTCTTCCACCGCCGGATCCCACGACTGGAGCCGAGCCGATCGCCTGACCTTCGCCTGACCTTCGTCGGCCTGCCTCCCTCCACGACGCCTCGCCGGAGCACGATCACCCGAGCCCTTTGCCATTAACGTCAGAGATCCGCCGTTCTTTCTCCGACTTTGTCTCACCTCTTCCCCGATCGACCCAACCTTCCCCGCAGTCGAGGCCCGACTCGCCGAACTCGTCCCCGACCTCTGTCCTCCTCCTCTCCTTCGCCTGAATATTACCAGCCACCGCTATCATCTGAACATCACCACCATAGCCATTAAATGCCTTCCTGAACCACCAGCACGATCACCACCGCTCCTCCTTGACCTCCACCTCTCCCTGCTCTCTCCTTCTTCTCCGGTGAACCACCACCCGAGCCTCCTCTTCTACCTCTCCACTGTCCTCCTTGCTAGTCGGACCACCCCCTGGCCAGAGAAGCACCATCTCACCGTCATTATCATCATCACCACCATTAACTCCAGCACTCCACACCACCAGCACCACCATGAACTCCTTCCTCGCCTCGAGCTCCTCCTCTCCTGCTCCTCCTTCTGGCCAGACCTCCCCCACTGGCCGGAGCACATCAACACCCCTCATCATCTCTATCCTCATGATCATCAACATTATCATCATCACCACCATTACCATATCATCATCATCTCTAACCCTAAACACTATTATCATTCCATCATCATTACCATTAACGACATCATTATCTAGTCATCATACACATCATCATCCTCGTCATCACCGGCATCCACATTATCATCCTCGTCATCACCATCATCCACATCATCATCATCGTCATCACCAGCATCTGCATCATCATCCTCGTCATCACCATCATCCACATCATTATCATTGTCATCACCATCATCCACATCATCGTCCTCATCATCATCATCATCAACATCACCATTAATATTATCACCATTATCCTATCATCATCCTCGTCATCATCATCCTCGTCATCACCATCATCCACATTATCATCCTCGTCAGCACTATCATCCACATCATCACCCCTCTTTATCAACATAACCATCATCCATATCATCACCACCATTAGCATCCTAACTATCAAACCATCATAATAATCATTATCATCGTCATCATCGTCGTCATCCTGAACCCGTCACCTTCACCATAGACAACCCGCAGCAATCACCCCCGATTCCTATGCCTGTGCACGCAGACCCCAAGGACATTGGATTATTCTATGCGACTTCCAGAGCCGGATATTGGGACTACATAGCTTCTTGCCAGGCAAGTATACCTTGCCAAATTGTTTACAGTACTTTGCATGCTATTTATATTTCTGTATATTTATTGCATGTGTAGTTTCGTTCAGTTATATTCATTGCATGTGTAGTTTATTCAGTCATTACTATATGTTAGATATGTTGACACATACTTGACACCTAGTATCATGAGAGGACAATCATTAGGCATATAGGCTTTAACCACTCTGGTAAACCGTAGTATCTAGCTCGCACTACGTGAGTGTATCATGCTGGTTGCTACCCCCACGGTATATCGATTTCTGGAGTCATACATTGTTCGCTACCCCCGTGGTATGTCGATTTCTGATGTTCTAGACGGGTGTGTGAGTTGTGAGGATTTGATCGAGTAGCCTACTCTTTTCCATACGTCGAAAAGTTGTCCTCATTTGCATTCATATAGATTGTCTTGTACATCGTACTTATATATTTTCAAACATTATGCATGTTTATTGTATTCAATTGGCTTGCTTCTATGTATCTTGTTATGTCCCTATGAGGACCTGGTCCCTTGCCAGGTATAGACGACCATGAGTATCCGCAGAAGTACGGACTCAGACCTGACGCTTTACTTTCTGCCGAGGAGACCCTACCCACTGAGCATCACGATTATCTCTAGCGATGGCTACTTTAGCTGACACTTTTATCATCACCTTATTTTATATTGGTGATTTTACCCTTCTCTCTTATTTTAGTCCATATAGTCATTGGTAGTGGATTTGTCTCCACCCGACTATCATTTATGGATTATTCAGACTCTTTATTCTAGTTTAGTTATATTCTTTTCTGTGACTTATTGTATGGATGATATTAGTATTTCTGTGACTTGTGATAATAGATATATACCACATGTGAATTATTGTTCATTATACAGCATACGCATGTGTTATGGTTTCCATATATTGGAGTTGCCATATTCATGCGGCTGGCATGCTTATGTGTTCCTAGTCCTTCGTATTTTGGGACTGGGGCATGGCATATTTTTGTGGTGGCCTATGCAGGTCAAGAGCATATTGTCTCGGTTACGTTACTGTACCGAGCAAGCCTGTACCTAGGATTAGAGTATAGGATCTCATCCATAATTGACTATGAATTATCTTTCTTCCAAACTGTTCTATCTAGATAATCACATCTTGCTTGATTCCTATGCTTCCCTAATAGTCCCTTGAGTATAGCCTTCCTCTAGAACATAGGAACCCTTTTTGTTATAATAATAATTAGGGTAATAATCCTACCAAGAATACAACTAGAGTATAAACACTTGTTCTATGAGCACTATGATTAAGACTTAAGATGACCATGACTTATATAATGTAAGAGGATACCCTAATAAGTACCAAGACCCTTTCTCATAGACCTTAACATGAGTTTCTACTGTATCCTTAAGATGGTACAGTATTAGTTAATTCTTTTAAGTTAGGTAGTATGCCTCACAACATAGTATCACATAGTCCTCTTAATCCATTGATGAAGTATAATTGAATGACCCCAACTATAGACTTGTATAAGAAGATAATGTTTATTCAAATTATCAAAATTAGAGGCCCATACCCCTATTTGGTCGACTAGCAACTTAGACAAGGAGCTAGTATGACAACTGTGGAGACTATAGAGTCTCACCTTCTTGTGAACTTGAATTAGTTTGCACCTTCTTTCATTATAATCCAGCGTATTTATTATTTTTTAAACTACCTTGACTTATGCTGCTATTATAGCCTAGTTTTGTAAGCTCACCCTTTTATCGAGCTTGATCATGATATATATATTATTGGGGATGCCTACTAATATATTGTCTAATCAGAATCAGTATATTAAGGTCTAGCTAACCTTAGTACATTTGGTTCGCCCTTCGTAATACTGCTTTACTTGGATTAAGATATATAGTTGACTAGTAGACATATATATTTGCCCTCTAGATATGTCGGAGCACATCATATCAAGTATATAACTGTACCGATGTGAGCATGCGAATAAGAAATTACCAAATAGTATTTCAATCCATAACTGCCTTGACAATTCCCATTTGAATTCTTTAAAATGCCTTGATCCCCATACTTCTATCCTATAACCTCCCCCTTGAACTCTTTATTATTGCTTTCTATCTTCTCTTATTTCGGAAAGACGAACGCTCATGCTTGGTATAAGTTGATACACTGATAAGTACTAGATATACCCCATAGGCTAATCATATGACTTGGTGACTCTCTTTTATAATTAGTTAAGGGCATATCATATATGATATATTTTGTGTTAAATCTTTGAGGATTGAATAATATGATTAAATAATTAGAGGAATATTTTCTTAGATGTATAGCCTTAGATGATAGATGGATAAATTCTAAGTTGGGTAGAAACTGCATTTGTTAAAACTTGAGGTGAATTCTTTTAGACTGTGACCAAGTGAGATTAGATAGAGAGAAACCATACCTTATTTTAATTTCGAGGATGAAATTATTTTAAGTTGGGTAGATTGTAACCCCCCTCACCCAAAATTAGGCCTACTTTGCTTAGATAGTGAAATTAGGGCTAGTTTGAACCCAAATAGAAATAGAATATTTTATTTATTTAATTATGCAATATTTATGTCACATAGGGCACCTTACCATTGCTTCGATAATTGGAGCACTACACCAGCCACTGCCTTCCTACAAATTTTATACTCTTGCCCTAGACATGACAGCCTGCTATTCTGACCTTGGCGTAACATATAATTATGCTTTCTTGTGCTACATTTTAGTCGCACAATATTCGTCGCAGACGTTATTATTTAATTCTAAATAAATTCAACTTTCTACCCTTCTGTATTCCAATCGAAATTGGAGACACAATCTTGATGCAACTTAATTATTGATAATATTCTACTCTGAGCCCCCTATGTCCATGATACTGGTGTCCCACCTAATTTTAGCCCCATGTACTTCTAATTAATTCCAGAACACCTTGCGTATTAATTTTAATTAAATTTAATATAATTTTTATCTTTGTGTAATTTTCTAATTATTGGGCGCTTTTATGCAAAAATGCATTAAGGTGTCCACACCATTGGACAATACATGAAGAAACCCATGTTTCCCCTTCATATGGATTTTTTCCATAATTTTTGGAATGTGCAACGCGCAACATCGCCCCTCATTTAAACCTAGCCCTTGTATTTAAATAATACAAATTATAGCCCTCCCAAACATCCCCATGTGAGCCCAAGGCCCAAGCCCAAGGGTGTTGACCAAGCCCAACCACTAGGTCAATATCAAACCCTAGTTTACACATGTATATATACAACCTTTTTCTTTCTTTTTTTTCTTTATTTTTCTTCCACATCAAAACCAAAACCCAAAGAAACTCTAACTCAGCCAACCACCCCTCCCCTTACTGTTCATCGTCTTTTTCCTCCGTCGGATCCCACGACTGGAGCCGAGCCGGTCGCCTGACCTTTGGCTGACCTCCGTCGGCCTGTCTCCCTCCACGACGCCTCGCCGGAGCACGATCACCCGAGCCCTCTGTCATTAACGTCGGAGATCTGCCGTTCTTCCTCCGACTTCGTCTCACCTCTTCCCCGATCGACCCAACCTTCCCCGCAGTCGAGGCCCGACTCGCCGTACTCGTCCCCGACCTCTGTCCTCCTCCTCTCCTCCGCCTGAACTTCATCAGCCACCGCCATCATCTGAACATCACCACCATCGCTATTAAACGTCTCCCTGAACCACCAATACAATCACCACCACTCCTCCCTGACCTCCACCTCTCCCTGCTCTCTCCTTCTTCTCCGATGAACCACCACCCGAGCCTCCTCTTCCACTTCTCCACTGTCCTCCTCGCCAGCCGGACCACCCCCTGGCCGGAGAAGCACCATCTCACCGTCATTATCATCATCACCACCATTAACTCCAGCACACCACACCACCAGCACCACCACAAACTCCTCCCTCGCCCTGAGCTCCTCCTCCTCTCCTCCTCCTCCTCATTCTGGCCGGACTCCCCCACTGGCCGGACCTCTCTCCACTAGCCGGAGCACATCAACACCCCTCATCATCTTCATCCTCATAATCATAAACATTATAATCATCACCACCATTACCATATCATCATCATCTCCAACCCTAAACACCATTATCATTCCATCATCATCACCATTAACGACATCATCATCTAGTCATCATACACATTATCATACTCGTCATCACCAACATCCACATCATCATTCTTGTCATCACCATCATCCACATCATCATCATCGTTATCACCATCATCCACATCATCATCCTCGTCATCACCATCATCCACATCATCATCATTATCATCACCATCATCCATATCGTCGTCCTCGTCATCATCATCATCATCATCACCATTAATATTATCACCATCATCCTATCATAATCCTCGTCATCACCATCATCCATATCATCATCCTCGTCAGCACTATCATCCACATCATCACCCCTCTTCATCAACATAACCATCATCCACATCATCACCACCATTAGCATCCTAACTATCAAACCATCATAATAATCATCATCATCGTCATCATCGTCGCCATCGTGAACCCGTCACCCTCGTCGTAGACAACCCGCAGCAGTCACCCCCGATTCTCGTGCCTGTGCACGCTGACCCCGAGGATATTGGATTATTCAATACGACTTTCGGAGCCGGATATTGGGACTACATAGCTTCTTGCCAGGCAAGTATACCTTCCGAAGACGTTTTTCTAGATCTCAAACTTTCTGGTTTGTTGTGTTTGTCGTCTCAACACCATATCGCCACCAGGCAAGTATACATTGACACTATTATTTATTTACATTTATTTCAGCAAGATTTATTTCTATCATTTATTTTCTTACTGATTTATGCTTTTAAACTGCGCGTCTAAGAAAGACGGGTGCAACGACGGTATGCGTCATCTTTTTGTCTCTTATTTTTATGCATATTAACCTAGATATACGAGACCACCCCATGATTGTGAGGACTATTTATATCTTTTTTGTAACACTTGTTACACGAGTTTTGAGTCTCATGTAGGATACAGACTTGCATATATGGTTGGCTACCGATACGTATGGGACGTATGACAGATATGATATAACTGCTAATAGAAATGCATATTAGAAGATTTAGTAATTATTAGAGGTATCATCATATTGTGGATACGACATGGATAGAACATGGGGTAGGAAGGACAATGAGTAGGCGTATGGGCTCCTTTGCATATTCCCTTTTTTAACCCATACGCTCCATCGAGATGCGAGGTGATATGACCCTTATATTATTGCAGACGGCCTCTTATGTTCGATAGATGTTATGCTTTGTAGGCTACTGATTCCCTGAGAAAATTATATCGATCCTATTTTTAGCAAGACAGCCTATACGTTGGTAAGTTATTCTCAAAAGTGCATTTCACATAGAATGGTTAGGAGACCATTTTGGATATTTATTTTTAGTATTTTGTGGCATGCTTCTATGTATCTTATTATGTCCCTTTGTCACTCCTTGTTCCTGATATACGTATCTGGAACGTATTTTTATTTTTAGCATGGTTGCATGTACATAGAGTCTAGACCTATTCTTCGGTTTAACCTGGTTCATAGTTTATTTTATGGGTTAGTTCAACTCATGAGAGCCTTTGGTTCAACCCTCAAACCCTACTATATAACCCAATATTTTCTCTCTTCCTCCTCACTTCTTTATTTTTTCTCCTTTAGTTTTCTTTTCTCATTTCATAGGCAAGTACACCTTGCATGAGAAATGAATAAAATCACCATATTATTGTTCTATTATGTTTATTATGTGTTTCTAAGCACTTTTAGTTCTTGAAGTTTTCTGTTTTGATGGATGAATTAGTGTAGATCTATATTTCTAAACTTAAGATTTTATTGGGTTTTATGAGTTTTTCTTAGTTTTGATATATTAAACTTATGTCTTTGGACACCAATTTTTGCTACATGATAGAGCTTTCAATTTAGAGCATTTTGGCTTTTAGTTCACCCGATTTGGACTTAAAATGAAGATTTTATGGACAAAACAAGATTTTAGTTTTTTTGAGCTTTTTTGCCATGGCCGAACCGCTATTGGAGAAGACGAAGTTTCCATGCAGCCAGTGAGCATATGGGGCCGAGAGTGCCATACTGCCCAAGAGGGTTATGCAGTCTAAAATCTTATCGTATACTGACAGCATGCGTCCGTCTTATTGGACGCATGACTGCTGATTTACACAAGTATCCTTGATCACCTTGTGCTTTCATTCACTGAACGAATGAGAATTTTGCTAAGTCTTAGAGGAATCCATGCATAATTGAATCCATGTGGCAACTATACTCATGCGGTCTGGAGAACATGCGGCCCCTATTTCTTGGACGCATGGCTCCGAACCGTTGGCACTTATTTCTATAATTTTGTCTCTTATTTCTGACGCACTTTATGGCTTATCACATCAATCACATCAGACACTTTATGTCACATCACTGATACTTTATTTATTTTACTGTCACTTCAACACTTGTCCCAAGGAGTAGACTTAACCCTGGGCATGCGGCCTAGTGTCCTATGAGGCCTGACTTTTCTTGCAGCCTGGCTTTCCATTCGGCCAAGAATGTCATGCGGCCTAATTTTTCCATGTGACCTAGAGACCTATGCGACCTTGCTTGTTTTGACTGAATGTCTTCTTGATTCATGTGACCCAATGTATAATTGGTAATTGGACTCAAATACTGTATCCGTGCTAATACCACTATTTCTTGATTATTATTCATGACTTCATGTGCGCCGAGGAGCGACATATCCTGTCATATGTTAAGTAATTATATTTAGGTTGTGCATCGAGAATGCCTCCAAATTCCTGAACGGGTGATATTATATAAATGTATATTGTTTCCCCAGTACGGGCATGATAAGAGAGTCAACTACCAAAGTGTGGCTAGGATATTGATCTTATGAATGTTGCATACACTCTCGGGTGAATCCAGATTTGACTTCCATGGATTTGTATCTAGCATGGTCGTACCTTGTACGATATCTTAAGGAAAATTTTCATGTGACCACGCCTTGAGATTCAAGCACAATATAGGGCTAATAGGTAACTAAAAGTGGTAGTAACATTTGGAGGGAACGGTATCCCAAGATCATGCCAACGAACCTTCCCACAGAGATTCATTCTAAGTGCGCTGTGGACTGGCCACCATGGATATTGTATATCATCTGCCTTAGTGGAGTGCGGTATCTAACTTATTATTATGCCGAGCCACTGTTTCAATATAGGAACACTGGAACCACTAATACTATGGTTTTAGCAAAGTGGCCCTACGGGGGACTGGTGCATCCTGCAAGTGCTTATTTTATTATATTGGTTCGGTTAGCTCATATTCGGCACTGGCGTGATCTAAGGATACTTATTATGCATTACTCTGAGATAACCTCAGACTCCACAAAATAGCAAGCCGTATAAATGATTGGCCGATCTAAGAAATGGACTTGGTTGTGATTGTATTTATTCAGTTAGTAGCCTAGGAAAGTGGACTATAATAGTGTGATGGTTCAATCTTTTTTCTTGCTTGGTTTTAGGGTTGAGCCTTAGTGCTAGAATATTCCATGGACCTAAGTTATGATACTGAACCTATGTATTATTATATATTTTTCTTGGGTTTTTGTTTCTCCAGTTCGTGCTTCCTTTGTGGTATTTGCTATTTGGAGTCTAACACCACTGATTTTGTATGGCCAGGTTTTGAGCCAGCATCCGAGGATCCAGCATTCTTTCCTCCTACTCATGGCGCACACAAGGAATATGGTCATAGGAGATAGCGAGTGAGTTTTCTTCTTCCCTGCTCGTCTTGCACATTTACTTCTTTTGGCGTTTAGCCATCAGCACGTGTTAGCCAGCTCGTCTGGACATTAGTTTTCTTACATAATTGTATTAAATCAGACTACAGCTGATCATTGTCATGTACTTTTGTTACTCTTTCAGCTTCTTATTTTGCACAATTGGACTCCATAATATTTTGAGAAAGCGTTTGGGATACCTTATTGCTTTATCATATATGTTCTATACTTACTGATTCTTGTTTGAATGATTGAGTCATAATAGTTCTTGAGCATAGGATACTTGATTGTAACATGCAACCCCTTGTCTTATACAGACGTAACCACCGTACAATGTATAGCACCTTGTATGGGGTAGCTAGCCATGTCTGTCTCCGTATTCCGGTACTGAGGTATGACGACCCATGCGACCTTGCTTATTTTGACTGAATGTCTTCTTGATTCATGTGACCCAATGTATAATTGGTAATTGGACTCGAATATTGTATCCATGTTGACACCACTATTTCCTGATTATTATTCATAATTTCATGTGTGCCGAGGAGAGACACATCATGTTACGTGTTAAGTGATTATATTTGGATTGTACATCGAGAATGCCTCCAAATCCCTGAATGCATGATTTTATATATATGTGTATTATTTCCCCAGTACAGGCATAATAAGCGAGTCAACTACCAAAGCGTGGCTAAGATATTGATTGTATGAATATTGCACACACGCTCGGGTGAATCCTGATTTGACTTTCATGGATTCGTATCTTGCGTGGCCGTACCATGTATAATATATTAAGGAAAATTCTCATGTGACCATGCATTAAGATTCAAGCACAACATAGGGCTAATAGGTAACTAAAAGTGGTAGTAATATTTGGAGGGAACGGTATCCCGAGATCATATCAACGAACCTTCCCACAGAGATTCATTCTAAGTGTGTTGTGGGCTGCCACCACAGATAATGTATATCATCTGTCTTAGTGGAGTACAGTATCTGACTTATTATTATGTCGAGCCAATGTTTCTATATAGGAATACTGGAACCTCTAATACCGTTGTTTTAGTGCAATGGCCCTACGGGGGACTGGTGCATCTTATAAGTTCTTATTTTATTATATTGGTTCGGTTAGCTAATGTTCGGCACTGGCATGATCTGAGGATACTTATTATGCATTACTCTGAGATAACCTCATACTCCACAAAATAACAAGCCGTACAAATGATTGACCGATCTAAGAAATGGACTTGGTTGTGATTGTGTAAACCCCCTGATTTTCAAGAATTTTTAATTTAGGTTTTTCACAATTTTCTAGATTTTTCTCAGATTTTTTTGTAATTAAATTCAGGTGTTTTTATTATTATATAATTTTTAAATGATAATAAATAATATTAAAATATTATGAAAATAATATTTTATGGTGTAAAATGAAAAATTAGACATAGGGTAATTTTCCGGGAATTTATTGGACCCCGGAAGCATTTTAAAAGCCCTAAAAACTAATTAATTAATTAAACCAAAATAAATCGGGATTATTTTAAATGAACCAAACCAATTTCTGAACCGAACCGGGTTCATTTAAACCGAACCAATAATCCTTAGCGGGTCGGATCCGGGTCTAACCCAGACCCGACCCACTAGCCCGACCCGACCCGCATTTGTATTGGATCGGGCCGGATCCGCTAGGACCCGACCCGTCCGCCCGACCGCCCGAACCCGCTAGCCCTCTCTTCTTCCCCAAACAGCCGACCCTGACGATTCACCTTCCCCCGCCGCCGGCAGCCGCGCCGCTCCGGCTTCCCGAACGTCCGCCGCCGACCCTCCAGTTCCCCTCCCCTCACCGGCCACCGTTAATCTCCCCTCTCCCCCGCCGGCTCCCTATAAAACCCTTCCTCCCTCATCTCCACCCCAACCGAACCCTAGTTCCGGCCACCTCCTTCCCCCTAGCTCCGCCGCGACTTCCTTCCAGCACCTCCCCGAGCACCGGACCACCGCAGCCCAGAGCCCAGACCCCGCTGCCTCCTTCCTCCCGCTCGAACTCTGCCCGACGCCGAGCCCGCACCGATCCGGCCGATCCCTGCGTCGCCGTCACCCGCTCCGCCCGACCTGCTACTCAGGGCCGCCGTGCCCGGACCTCGCCGCCGTGCCCAGCCCCTCTCCCCTCTCCTCCGGTCTCCCCTGCCCCCGCAGCAGCCGCTTCCGGCCAGCCCGCCTCCGCCAGCGAGCGCCGCCGCCTCCGGCCAGCGCCGCCCCGCTGCCTCCGGCCTCCCTCCGCCACAGCTCCAGCCGCCGCAGAGCCTCTGACCCAGAAACCCTAACCCTAGCTTCTGTGGACACAGCACCCTGACACGTGTCGGTTACGTGTCAGACACGTGTCGGACACGAAGAATTCGCAGTTTCTGGAGCCCTATTCAGGTACTCGTATCTCACTCCTCGCTACCCCGATTTTTTTTCCGTCAGTTGCATCGCATAGCCTGCATGACCCCCTCGGTGCCCGTGCAACCCGCTCGGTGTATCGCGTCCTGTGGTGATCGTGAACCGCAATCCAAAAATAGAAAAACCAACGCCTTGTTTCACCCCGGAACTGAGTACGCCCCGCCAAACGGGACGACTTGGTCGCATGTGGTCTTTACCGAAACGTGCGCGTCGTTGATACGGACGTACGGGATTTCACAGAAGTTGATTCGGATGTGCGTGCACACCGGAATTAATACGTATCCGCGGATACCGTCCCGTATCTGACCTTTCTGAATCTTGCTGTAACTTAGTGTACACATGTCGGATCGAGACGAAACTTGCGCCATCGGACTCGTAGCAATATGCTGGTCCTGTGAGCCAAGTTTGGTTCGATTCTGAGAACGTTGACAAAATTGCGTGTCGTGGGCCCCACAGGCTCCACTTGACGGGCAATTTTGAGAACGGCTCATCAGAATTCAATTCTGGAAGTTCCGTTGGGTTCGTATCATCGTTCCTGACCTGTTGACACTAAATTGGACAGATTTGGAGACCTTTGACCCTGACGCATTTTTCGGTGCAAAGCGGCCCACATGTGGACCCCGCTTTGACCCAAAATATTATTTTTGCCCTTGTCTCCAAATTGGACTCAAGGACAGACATTTCTAGATGAATAATATTTTCTGGATCTGATGATGATATCTATTTCAACAACCGGAGTACTGCCTGCAATCTCCGCTGAAGCTAGAGTTACAATTGGAGCCAGAAACCCAGGCAAGTGTACCTTGCCAACTTGCAGTCTTTGATACATATTACTTGGACTTAATTATAACTGTTGTACATGCTCAACCTTAGGGCCGTGTGACTTACTTAGCTTTAGATTAATAGTCGGTTGCCAACACCGTACGCGGGGTTGTGTATCGTCACCTAGAGATGGATATCGTGACATTTGCATTCTCGTACTTGCCATATCAAGTACATTATACCCAGGACACTTGACACAAATCATGATCAAAATCTTCCTGAAATATTCAAGGTGGTTCTATATAGGATACAGGTTTATGACATCTTTACATGCTTAGATTTTATCTCGACTTATTGCATTAGTTTTGATCTTGCGTAACATGAACATTGTGAACTGTGACGTGAGATTACATTGGATGGGGAGAGTATTACCATATCAAGGCTGATTATATTATAATTAATGTCATCTGGAGGTGTCTTAGTCTCTGATACAGAGCTTTGGCGCAAGTTTTGGCCCTTCGAGAAAATACTGCTATGGTTTCTTCGACACTGATCCTGTAGTAGTCTCAGCCTGAGTATGACTAAAACTCTCACTTGCATATCACTTAGCTAGTTATTTATTTACCCTATTGTTTCCTTTATTTATGCACTGTATTATTTTTGGCTTGTTTTATCTGTACCTTGCTATGTCCCCTGAGGACCTGGAATGGATTATGTCCCCAGATCTAGGAGACGAGATCTATCCTGAGGTGTACGGAACATGAGCACTTCTCGGAGCAGTACCAGAATCTGAGGACGAGGTGATCGCTGAGGACTTCTCCTGAACATCTGCTTCTTCCATGCTCAGTTTTTATGGCCAATAAACTCTTTATTCCCTGTTTAAAGGAACTTTTGTAAACAGACTTAATATCGGGTTGTTCCTCGATTTTTAATTACTTGTGACTAGATGTTGTTTATTTTTTTGCTGATATTGCTGTCTTTATTCTGTGGATGAGAATAGTTAACCCTGACTGTTTTAATACAGCTTAAGTATGCCCCGATGGATCCATTAAATTGGGTTTGTCCATCGGTGCGTGCTGCTGGCCATTGCCACGTGTCTAGTCCCTTGGTATTTTGGGACTGGGGCGTGACAGATTGTATTTATTCAGCTAGTAGCCTAGGAAAGTGGACTATCATAGTGTGATGGTTCAACCTTTGTCCTTGTTTGGTTGTAGGGTTGAGCCTTAGCGATAGGATATGTCATGGACCTAAGTTACGACACTGAACCTATGTATTATTATATATTTTTCTTTTGTTTTTGTTTCTCTATTTCGTGCTTCCTTTGTGGTACTTGCTATTTTGGGTCTAACCCCACTGGTTTTGCATGTCCAGGTTTCGAGTCAGCACCCGAGAATCCAGTGTTCTTTCCCCCTACTCATGGCGCACACCAGAAATATGGTCGCAGGAGATAGCGAGTGGGTTTTTTTCTTTCCTGTTCGTCTTGCACATTTACTTCTTTTGGCATTTAGCCACCGGCACCTGTTAGCCGGCTCGTCTAGATATTAGTTTTCTTACATAATTGTATTAAATCAGACTGAAGTTGATCATTGTCATGTACTTTTGTTACTCTTTTAGCTTCTTATTTTGTATAGCTGGACTCCAGAGAATTTTGAGAAAGAATTTGGGACACCTTATTGCTTTATCATATATGCTTTTTGCTTACTGATTCTTGTTTGAATAATTGAGACATAGAAGTTCTTGACCATAGGAGACTTGATTGTAGCATGCACCCCCTTGTCTTATACAGTTGTAACCGCTGTACGACGTATAACACCTTTTACGGGGTAGCTGGCCATGTCCGTTTCCGTATTCCGGTACTGGGGCATGATAAGATTTTAGTGGCAGCCCATGCAGGTCTGTTCTTCAGACTTGTAGGGTGTCATGGTCAAAGGAGTCTCAATCAAACATGATCCTTCTTAAAATTCTGAATTCGTTATCTTTGATGCCCAGCTTGATTTCTTCCAGAATGATTGCTTCCTTATTCCTTCTTGACCTGTGCTTATTGTTTCTTGTGCTCTTCTTTAGGGCTTATCCTTCCCCCGATGTTGCAGCAACAAGAGAGGTAGAGTTGTCAGTAGAACAAAACCCTGTGGAACCCCAGCCAAGGATCCGAGTTGAACCCACGATGAATGGGATCGAGTAGCAGGATCCAGGTGTTCCCATGCCTCCCGCAGTGCCGACAGTCCTAGATACCCCAGCCTTGCTAAAGATTATCCATGGATTATTGGCTGTCCAACAATACTAGATGGTGGTGCAACAACAACAATAACAGCATCAACAACAATAGCTCCAACAGCAGGAACAAAATGTCCTATTAAACCAAGGGTTGCAGACAACCCTAGAACGAGACGAGAGAACAGATTCTGAGGCATCTGTTAGATTTTATAGACTGAACACCAGATACTTCAATGGCACAGAGGACGCAATCATGGCAGATGATTGGCTCCATGATATTGAGACCATTCTGGCAGCGGCTAAAGTTTCGACCAAGGAACATGTTGACCTGGTTCGCCTACAACTCCATGATCTGGCTAGAGATTGGTGGGTTACGATAGAGGTAGGACTGCGGTATCATATTTCATGGGAGAATTTTAGGACCCGATTAAGGGCAAAGTACTTTAGGATTGTAGCTCAGTATGAGTTGCAGCAAAGGTTCATTAACCTCAAGCAAGCTGGAAGGACAGTTTACGGCTATGCAGGAAAGTTTTGTCAACTTAACAGATTTGCTCCAACCATGGTGGCAACAGAGTTGGAGAGAGCAATGAGGTTCCAGCAAGGACTTTACTTGGAGATCTTGTACATGGTAGAGGTACACGACTACCAGACCTTCGAGGCAGTATTGATAACAGCCAAGAGGGTTGAGCTTACTTCTCAAAGGATGGCTTTAAGAAGAGTAGATCGGAAGAGGCCTCATGGACAGAACAATAAGGGAGGACCAGTACCCCGAATGTCAGTGCCATCACCTGACGTTCGTATACATGATTCAGTGCCACGGAGGGCTACAGTCTCGACAGTGATAGTACCAACTCGGCAGCAGCAGCAGTAGCCGTGGCAGTAGCAGCAACAATAACAACAACAACAACAACGACGGAAAGCGCCGACAGGTTGTACCTACTGTAGCAAAGGAGGTCATACCCGGGATATTTGTTGGGCAGTTAACAGACTATTTTTGAGATATGGAAGCCCTGACCAAACAATTTCTATGTGCCCATTGATGTAGAGGCCAAGAGGGCCAGTACAATAGTTTCCTGTATTGTCAGCTCCAAGGGCAGTGCAGCAAGGAGGACCAGCAGTAGCAGCATGGCCTTTGGCTCAGTGTCTGTTGCCAATGCAGGCCCAGCTTTATAGGTAGTATTAGCAGAATCAGCAGGTGCCGTAACCACGACAGCAAGAAAGAAAGTAGCAGGAATCTCAACAAGGCTAAGGGCAGGCACTCACCTTATCTTTGGAGGAATCAATGGCTTCGGGAGATATAGTGGCAGGTAATATTTTCGTTACAACATTTTCTGCCATAGCTTTATTTGATTCTGGAGCTTCGTACTTATTTATATCTACACAATATGCGATACGTATTGGATTAAAGTTTGAGGCATTGCCAACGAGGCTGAATATAATCACTGACAATAGGATCGTAGAAGTTAGTAGGGTGTGCCTAGTGTAATGCCCCGTTCGTCCCGTTCCCCCTACTCGGGGAGCGCGGCCAAGAAATACTTACGATCGTCCGAACGGGACAGATTGAATAAAGATCCTTTCCTCGTTATGGATTGGCTTCTTCGGAATCAGGTCCCACAATCAATGGATCGTGTCTCAAGGAAGGACTCGGCGGCAGAGTAGAGAGAGGCCTTTCCGTTGTGTTGGTTTTCCTTGCCCGTTTTCGATTGCCGCTTGGTTGCGTACTTGTTGGTTTTAGGACTTGCATTTTCTTGAACGGTTTTGATGGATTTCATTGCTTTCGTTCTTAGGATTTCGCATTTCGTGTCGAGCCTTGGGGACCGAAGCAGGAGGTATTGATCATCCGTTGGTGCGTGCAGGTGATCGTGTAGACAACACGCGAGCGGAGTCTTAGGGATCTCTACTTCTTCTTCCTATACAACCAACGTGTGAGTGGCTCTATTTCGATAAGCACCTTCTTTCCAAGGGCTCCGTTCATAATAAAATTGACTCAGTTGTGCATTCAATCAAACGACACCACTTAAGTAATAAGTTGGATAACAAGATAAGATAAGAAGTAGGCTTGGAACACCCATTGCTTGTCATATAAAACCTTGCATAAATTCATTGATGCATGCATGGTCATTGGATGTTTAATGGGTTGGTATTTATTGATAGTTCAAAGTGCTCTTTTATAAGTTCAAGGTGTTCTTCTATAAACTGCTGCATGTTATTTTATATAACTGTTGGTTAATGGTGACAGTACAGTAAAGCAGTTTCGTTCATGATATTCTTTAAATCGCTAGTAAGTAAATCTGTGAAGTAGAGTTCATAGAAATGGTCATGGGAATTCTTGTGCACAAGGGATCCAGGTTCCTGCGAACGGTTACCGGGGCACCGGGCCGTTTCGACCCGGGCGGAATCTACTTTCTTAGTCGTGGGAGCGGGGAATTGTAGCGGGGCTAGCTACCCGCGCTGCAAGCGTCGCTGCCAGCCCAGACTAAACCCATGATGGCTGGTAAACAACAAAGAAAGATGTTGTGTATATTTAAACTGTGCAGACTAACTATGTCTTCGTGATAGGGAAGGCTATGGTAAGTTGTACAGGTGGTTCAGACGGTACAGGTAAAGTCACCGAACGGTGGCATGTGAAGTTATGTTATTTTGTTCTTGCATAACTGCTAAATGAAATCTGATCTAGGCAAGAATAGAAAGTCACATAAACACATGAATATGCATGTTCATTTAAAACTCATCTAAAAGAGCTTGGTAAAGTTGAGCAGCTAGCCTTCACCATTACTTTTCGAAGTACTGACCCTCGTTGTAGCAGGTTCCCCGGCGCAAGGCAACGCGGCGAGGAGCTGAAGCTCTCTCCGGACTTTTGGGATCCTTGGCGGTTCGTGGCGAAGACTTTTGGGGGCTCAAGCTAGAAGCCTTCCTCTCTCTCCCGTTGCGGAAATAACGCTAAGGCGATGGTGCTTACCCCCACCCAAGGAGTTTTGTGTTTTAAAACTATGTAAAGGGACATAATGTATGGATCGGCTATCTCATTTTGCGTCCAAGTTTGTAAGCCCGTGGGGCATTTTTATACTTTTGAGTCAAGCAATGTAACAAGATTGTTCATTATAAATAAAAGAGAAACTTTTCTATGCCTCAACCTTGTGTTATCTTATTTGTCTACTCTGTTGCATTGATCTAAAGAATATCCTTATGCCTAAGGCCTTGTGCACGCGCGCCCTACGCGTGCACGGCATCACGCCCGGGGGACGATTATCGATTAGGCGAAATCGGGGCGTGACATATTGGTATCAGAGCATGCTTCAGATCCTTTGATCTCATAAAGAAAGTTTCTAAAAGAGGACCTTGTTCCTCCCGAGTAGACCCTTGAATTTGCTTGGCCAAAATGAGATGCGTTCCATACAATAAGTCTAAATATTTTTGAAAAAGTGCGTGGGAATTATACGATTGCTTGGACGGGATTATGATGTATGGGCTTTTGTCCCAACTCATAGAGGATGTTGTGAGTAGATACTTGTGTTATAATCGGCAAGTTATATGTCTATAAGAAAACACCAAACGAGTAGAGTGCAAGATAAGAATATCGTTCAGACAGTGGTCTATGCACATGGCCTTTTGGCCAATTTGGGTTAAGTATCGTGCACCAAGACCCTTAGTGCTAGTGTGTTGCAGCGAGATTTGGGTATTGTTGGGATGAGAATAAAGTTGACTTGGAGGGAAATCGATAGAGACGTTATCGGATTGCCGCTAAGGCAAGTAATGGAAATCGTGTAGGGAACTTTCGAAAATAGTTGGACGGTTATTCATAGCGAAAAGTTATGATTTGAAGCATAGTCTGTATAGAGGACTATGGATACAGGTGTGTATGAGTCTAAGATCGCTAAGGCGATAAATAGGGACGGTGTTGGAGTTCTAAGGAACGAGTTGGGCATACGACTGTAGGATGCGAACGCGAATCAGGAGTTATTAGGATGACTCAATTCCTGAGTAGTGTATGCGATAAGTCCCCCGTTCGATTATGCAATTTATGGATATAATGAGTTGTAAAGATTCAGGGAGTATGACTCGAACCCTGAGTGGTGTATTTGTTGGCTTAGTAATGCTTGAACGAAGTCGTGGATTCGGAGAGTTAAGCGAGTCTAGCGACAAGCGACGAGATTGGATAAAGCCTTAGTATAAATAAACAGTGCCTAGCAAGTAAAACCAACTCGGAGAAAGCATGCAATGTTTGGTTCGAACGAGTTACAATGAGTTGAATAAGGGATAAGGCTTACAACGAATAGAAATTTAGGGCAATTGGAATCGATATCATGGTCGAAAAAGACTTAGAGGATTGTACGAGCGAGTTTGAGTGGAAACAAGCGAATTACAAACTTGAGTCAAGATTGAATAACCTGAGATGCGATCGAAGTAAGTACAATTAGAAATGATGGAGTGAACGAATGATAGTATGCATGGAAAATTTGGATTTGAGTAGGATATCGCTCGATAGAATTCGGTTTGAGTATTAATGCGATGACTCCATATTTTGGGAGATGTTAGACCATAACAATGGTTGGAAAATAGTATAGATTGATGCAAGTTAGTAAAAATTATGAATTTGATGGATTGAGTTAAGCGATAATAGATTTGGCTTGGAGTTCGGAAAGAACGATCTTGAAATCAAGTTCAGAAAGATAACATTCGAAATCTGTCCCAGCGAGAACGATTATCCTGCGGGAGCGTCGGCGTGGTGATTTCACGTATGGTAGGGATAAGCAAACTCAAGAGAATAGGCTCGGTGATTATTCCAAAACGAACTCGATGAATGGAACGTATCAATGGGATAGACTTGGGTTTGGGAATTGATCTTAGTTGTTTGAGGAATGCTAAGAGTAGACTAAGAAATTGAGTCTAAGGATTTTTCTTGAGGAGTTAGTCTAGAAACGTAAAGTAAGAGATGTTGGACGTTTTCATGAACGGATACATAGATTTTGCTGGATGACTTAGAGTTCATGATATACATCGATGGTCTATAATGGAAATGTGGCTTGATGATACAGGTGTAGAAAGGGATGGATTGAGGAATTCTATCAAACATGATAAAAGAGATAGTGTAGGTGAATCGATGGGTTGAACCTGCAACGTGGGTGTATCGTGGGTTCGGTTGAACGAGCGTGTTGGTGTGATAGGGTGATCTGTGCTCGATGTTTAGAAATCTGAGTGAAACGAGCTTGGGTAGAATACCCGTGTAAAGGAACAATGGTTTGACCTTAGGGTGTTTGGGGCGAGCATTGTGCAACACGGTTGCGCGATAAGTCGCAAACTTGAGTTGTACCTATGACTGTGTGTGCTAGCCTAGTGACTAGGCAGACGACCCTATGCCTCGAGTTAAACTGGAGTGGCTGACTTCAGAGTATCGTTCGAGAAGAATGATAGAACTGGGGCAACAAGACTTAGAGTTAGAATTTGGAATTTGGAATATACGCTAGCAACGTTCGCGTTGAAACAAACGTAATGCAAGATAGGACTCGGGTAATAAATTGATTTGGTCGGGTCGGTTACGCGACGGTAAAGGATAAGACAATAGCTGGATCGAACAAGAGTTCGGTCATTCATATAGCAGGACGATCCGCGTTTCGAAAGATTTTCACGAGTAGCTTGTCAGACTTAGCTGTCACTGAGCTTGGTTGAAATACACATATTTGGGGGACGTCTTGAATATGGGTACGATCCAGACTTAGCGATATGCATAACTCGGATGCAGCTGCAAAGGAAAATGTTCGGATTCGCATGGATGAGTATGGCAACTGAAATAATTTAGCCTCAACCTAAATTTTCATAGAGGAAAGATTGTATCATTCCTCGTGCTACCGGGATAGTTCTGCGCTAAGGCGCAGTACGAGACTGAGTTTAGGAATGCAATAGTTGAACGAATGGATCATTTGGATAAAATGATTAAGCACTCGGGCGAACGGAACGAGTAAAAACGAATAGAAAGTTAAGTTCGATTGAGCCAAGGGTGCGGAGGACTTGAGCATACCCCAGGTAGGCAATTTAGCTCTGCGCTAAGGCGCAATATAGACTGAGTCAGAAAATGTTGGTGATTGGGTGCGAATTTATTTAGTGAGATTGGACGGTGACTTAGAGAGATTTGATGCAAAAATGAGATTGGAAAATTGTCGAGATTCGAGCTTTTGGGTTAGGCGTAACGACGGGTTTCGATAGGCGACATCAAGAAATAGGCTCAATTGCGTTGGGTTCCTATGGTGATAACATAACTAGTTGGGTAAGTCCACCCAATTATGAGTCGTAAGTGCCCGTTGAGTTATAGAATACCATGTGCTTGGGTAATACAGCCCTGCGCTAGGTGCAGTAGATTTTGAGACGGACATGCAATGATCGAGTTGAGTATAACTCGATAGCATTGAACGATAAAGTCGTTCGATGAGAATTGGCCAACATTGGCGTAACGCATGGTGAGAAAATAGAGGATTGTAGTATTGAGACAGTCCTTGAAGGATAAGACGAGATGTATAGGGAAGTTTAGAAGTTATGCGATAGCACGAGTTGCGCTCAGGAAGTCTCGAGGACGGAACTTTTTCTGAGTGGTATATGGTGTAACAACCCGCTCCGCTCAACCCGGAGGGCCGATTCAAAAGGCACAAGTGTAGCTATTCAACCGCCTTGCTCAGCGAGATGGCTCGTTCGATGCAAAGGCTTTCATGCTGGGATCCTCAATGGAGTCAGACTTAGGCTATCAGGAGCGCGTCCGGAGTCTAGCTCGACCGATGCGATACATCGCTAAGGTAGGTGACCCCGGTGAACCTGTCTCTACTTAGCTGCACACTAAGAAAATGAATGTTACGTGCTAGTTTACAGGCGATAACCTTTGCATGCTAATAAAAGAGATGAACACACATAGCGAAGGGGATAACCCCGCTTTATTATCATATAGAACATAGAAATCTTACTCGCTAGTTGCGTAGTCGACTTGGGTCAATTGAATTTGCAAGCGGACTTGTCGTACGCGGCGGAGCCTGTCTAAATTTTTGAATCGTAAAAAGAAGCAGTTGCGAAACCGAACGTCTCGCTAGTGCGCGTACTGTGGAGAAACTACTCGGTCGAGGAGTCGACCTGGGAACTTGAATCTGATATTAGGGGAAAATTTCCCTTATTATTCCTTAGTGGTAGGTTCTATTCTTAAGTTTCGGGACGAAACTTCCTATTAGATGGTTATGATGTAACGCCCCGTTCGTCCCGTTCCCCCTACTCGGGGAGCGCGGCCAAGAAATACTTACGACCGTCCGAACGGGATAGATTGAATAAAGATCCTTTCCTCGTTATGGATTGGCTTCTTCGGAATTAGGTCCCACAATCAATGGATCGTGCCTCAAGGAAGGACTCGGCGGCAGAGTAGAGAGAGGCCTTTCCGTTGTGTTGGTTTTCCTTGCCCGTTTTCGATTGCCGCTTGGTTGCGTACTTGTTGGTTTTAGGACTTGCGTTTTCTTGAACGGTTTCGATGGATTTCATTGCTTTCGTTCTTAGGATTTCGCATTTCGTGTTGAGCCTTGGGGACCGAAGCAGGAGGTATTGATCATCCGTTGGTGCGTGCAGGTGATCGTGTAGACAACGCGCGAGCGGAGTCTTAGGGATCTCTACTTCTTCTTCCTATACAACCAACGTGTGAGTGGCTCTATTTCGATAAGCACCTTCTTTCCAAGGGCTCCGTTCATAATAAAATTGACTCAGTTGTGCATTCAATCAAACGACACCACTTAAGTAATAAGTTGGATAACAAGATAAGATAAGAAGTAGGCTTGGAACACCCATTGCTTGTCATATAAAACCTTGCATAAATTCATTGATGCATGCATGGTCGTTGGATGTTTAATGGGTTGGTATTTATTGATAGTTCAAAGTGCTCTTTTATAAGTTCAAGGTGTTCTTCTATAAACTGCTGCATGTTATTTTATATAACTGTTGGTTAATGGTGACAGTACAGTAAAGCAGTTTTGTTCATGATGTTCTTTAAATCGCTAGTAAGTAAATCTGTGAAGTAGAGTTCATAGAAATGGTCATGGGAATTCTTGTGCACAAGGGATCCAGGTTCCTGCGAACGGTTACCGGGGCACCGGGCCGTTTCGACCCGGGCGGAATCTACTTTCTTAGTCGTGGGAGCGGGGAATTATAGCGGGGCTAGCTACCCGCGCTGCAAGCGTCGCCGCCAGCCCAGACTAAACCCATGATGGCTGGTAAACAACAAAGAAAGATGTTGTGTATATTTAAACTGTGCAGACTAACTATGTCTTCGTGACAGGGAAGGCTATGGTAAGTTGTACAGGTGGTTCAGACGGTACAGGTAAAGTCACCGAACGGTGGCATGTGAAGTTATGTTATTTTGTTCTTGCATAACTACTAAATAAAATCTGATCTAGGCAAGAATAGAAAGTCACATAAACACATGAATGTGCATGTTCATTTAAAACTCATCTAAAAGAGCTTGGTAAAGTTGAGCAGCTAGCCTTCACCAGTACTTTTCGAAGTACTGACCCTCGTTGTAGCAGGTTCCCCGGCGCAAGGCAACGCGGCGAGGAGCTGAAGCTCTCTCCGGACTTTTGGGATCATTGGCGGTTCGTGGCCAAGACTTTTGGGGGCTCAAGCTAGAAGCCTTCCTCTCTCTCCCGTTGCGGAAATAACGCTAAGGCGATGGTGCTTACCCGCACCCAAGGAGTTTTGTGTTTTGAAACTATGTAAAGGGACATAATGTATGGATCGGCTATCTCATTTTGCGTCCAAGTTTGTAAGCCCGTGGGGCATTTTTATACTTTTGAGTCAAGCAATGTAACAAGATTGTTCATTATAAATAAAAGAGAAACTTTTCTATGCCTCAACCTTGTGTTATCTTATTTGTCTACTTTGTTGCATTGATCTAAAGAATATCCTTTTGCCTAAGGCCTTGTGCACGCGCGCCCTACGCGTGCACGGCATCACGCCCGGGGGACGATTATCGATTAGGCGAAATCGGGGCGTGACACCTAGCATGTCCAGTCGTACTATATGGACATTTATTACCTGCAAAGTTGATCGAGTTTTCTATAGATAACTTTAACGTTATCTTATGCATGGACTGGTTGAGAGACAGTCATGCAATGATAGACTGTCGTAAGGGTAGAGTGTTATTTAGAATTCTTAGTCTAAAAGAATTTGTCCTTAGCAGAATAGCAAGAGACCAACACAAAGGAGGACTCACAACAGTAGCAAGGGAAGCAAACCTGCTGCCCAAGTTAGTTGAAGAGTTCATGGATGTCTTTTCCAACGATCTTCCCGGATTATCCCCAGTTAGAGCAGTAAAGTTCTGTATAGAGTTGATGCCAGGAGAAGAACCAGTATCCCAGAAGGTATACCCTATGTCACCATCAGAACTTGATCAGTTATATCAACATGTGAAATAACTGAAGGCAAAGAAGTTTATTCGAACTAGTGCATTACCGTAGGGAGCCCTAGCGGTATTGGTAAAGAAGAAGGATGGATCAACGCGGGTGTGTATGAATTATGGACGGCTTAATGCAGTGACCGTGAAAAATAAGTAACCATTACTAAAGATTGATGATTTGTTTGACCAGTTAAGTGGAGCAAGAGTCTTCTTCAAAATAGATTTGCGATCAGGATATCATCAGGTGAAAGTCCGGGAGCAGGATATACCAAATACAGCATTTAGGTCACGATATGGGCATTACGAATTCTTAGTTATGCCATTTGGACTGACTAATGCTCCAACGGTATTCATGGACTTGATGAACCATATTTTTATGCCTTACTTAGACCAATTTGTGATAGTATTCATCGATGACATCCTGGTATATTCTTGTAATGAGGAGGAACATGAAGAATATCTCAGGATAGTTCTGCAAACTTTGAGGGAGCACCAGTAATATGGAAAACTTAGTAAGTGTGAGTTCTGGCTGAATCGCATATCATTTTTTGGACACATTATTTCTAGAGCAGGAGTGTCAGTTGATCCCAAGAAGATAGAGGCAGTAGAGAACTGGCCAGTTCCAAGGACAGTAGCAAAAGTGTGTAGTTTTCTGGGCTTGGCAGGATACTACAGAAGATTTGTGTCAAATTTTGCTAAGATCTCGGCACCATTGACTAGGTTGACGCACAGGAAAGTTAAATTTGTATGGTCAGCAAAATATCAGATAGCCTTTGAAGAGTTGAAGAAGAAAATCTCCGCACCAATCCTTACTCTTTCAGCAGGATCCGAAGGATTCACAGTGTACTGTGATGCATCAGGCAAGGGACTTGGATGTGTTTTGATGCAACAAGGAAGAGTGATAGCGTATGCTTCTCGACAGCTCAGAGATTCTGAGAAGAACTATCCAACTCATGATTTGGAGCTAGCAGCAGTAGTTTTTGCACTTAAGCTATGGAGGCACTACTTATATGGCGATTGAGTAGAAATATTCACGAATTATAAGAGCTTGAAGTATGTGTTCACGCAAAAGGACCTGAACATGAGGCAGAGAAGGTGGCTAGAGTTGTTAAAAGACTATGACATGGAACTTCAGTACCATCCAGGCAAGGCTAATGTAGTTGGTGATGCACTTAGCAGAGGAGGTAGAGAATTTATGTTGACTACTCAGAAACACATTTTAGAAGACTTAAGAGAGATAGGTATCGAGATAGTACTTCCACAGAGTACAGGAGTTCAGGCTAGCCTATAGATTCAGTCAACTTTGGTAGATAGAATCAAGCAAGCTTAAGCAGAGGACCCAAAGATTCAAAAGCTACGAGAAGAATGTGAGTCAAGTCTTCGGAAGGAGTTGACAATACATGCGGATGGAACACTAAGGTTTGGGAATCGACTATGCGAACTAAGCGGGGATATTTGGCAAGAAGTTATGACTGAAGTATACAATTCGCAGTATTCCATTCATTCGGGAGGCATGAAGATGTACCAAGCTATCAAGCAACACTTTTGGTGGAACGGGATGAAGACAAAAATAGCACTCTTCATATCGCGATGTCTAATATATCATCAAGTGAAGGTAGAACAATAGAGACCGACATAATTGTTGCAGTCGCTTCCTATTCCAGAGTGGAAGTAAAAATACATCATGATGGACTTTGTGACTGGTTTACCTAGATCACCGACTGATCAAGATGCAGTTTGGGTGATAGTAGATAGTCTCACAAAAGTAGCTCAGTTTCTTCCTTTAGAGTAGGACAGTCTACAGAATAATTGGCTAAAATATATATGCGACAGATAGTGAGACAACACAGTATCCCAGTAAGTATCATGTCAAATCGAGACACACGGTTCACTTCTTATTGTTGGAAAAGTTTGCACCAGATCTTGGGTACCAAATTAAGATTCAGCATAGCTTACCACCCCTAGATGGATGAACAATCAGAGAGAACCATCTAGACCTTGAAAGATATGCAATGAGCCTGTACCTTAGATCTTGGTGGATCTTGGGAGAATCACCTTCACTTGGTAGAATTCTCGTATAACAATAGTTATCAGGCCAGTATACAGATGGTACATTTTGAAGCAATATACGGCAGAAAATGTAGGTCACCATTGGCATGGGACGACATTGGTGAGCGAAAGAAGTTAGGTCCTGAAATGATCACGCAGACAGTAGAGGTTGTCAAGCAGATCAGAGAGCGACTTCAGGTTGCACAAGATATGCATCGTCATTGGATGGATCAACATCGTAGACCTTTAGAGTTTTGTGTCGGTGACCACGTATTTTTTTATATTTTGCCTACCCGTGGAGTCATTAGATTCGGGGTTCGCGGGAAGCTTACTCCCAGATACGTAGGTCTGTTCGATATTCTTGAGTGGGTAGGCGATGTTGCTTATCGTCTTACCCTTCCTCCTTAGTTACATGAGGTACACGATGTATTTCATGTATCTCAGTTGCGTAGGTATGTTCCGGATCTGAGTTATATCCTCGATTACTCTGAATTAGTCGTTGGTACCGACTTATCTTACGAGGAGCAACTTGTATCCATATTGGACTGAAAGGAGAAGGTGCTCAAGAACCGGACTATTTTTCTTGTCCCGGTTGCTTGGGGACATCACACTTGGAGAATCAACGTGAGAGCACGAGAAAGATATTCGATCTCAGTACCCGCACCTATTCGATTCAGAAGGTATATTCTACCTTATGCCTTCGTATCTAGTTTTTATGATATGGTGATCACCTATATGTTATGATGATATTGCTTGCATGTGTAGTTGCTAGTGGATTTGTATGGTGCTTGTTCTGACTTTTCTAGCTATTGCTTGAATTTAAATTCTGAGGATAGAATTTTTCTAAGGTAGATAGAGATGTCACTCCTCGTTTTCGATATACGTATCTCGAACATATTTTTATTTTTAGCATGGTTGCATTTGCATGAAGACTAGACCCATTCTTTGGTTCAACCTGGTTCATAGTTTATTTTGTAGGTTGGTTCAACTCATGAGAGCCTTTGTTCAACCCTCAAACCCTACCATATATAACCCAATATTTTCTTTCTCTCTCTCTCTCATCACTTCTTTATTTTTCCTCCTTTAGTTTTCTCTTCCCATTTCATAGGCAAGTACACCTTGCATGAGAAATAAAAAAACCCTCCATAGTATTGTTCTATTATGTTTGTTATGTGTTTCTAAGCACTTTTAGTACTTGAAGTTTTCTATTTTGATGGATGAATTAGTGTAGATCCATATATCTAAACTTATGATTTTATTGGGTTTTATGAGCTTTTTTTGGCTTTGATATATTAAACTTGTGTCTTTAAAAACTAATTTTTGCTACATGATAGAGCTTTCAATTTAGAGCATTTTGGCTTTTGGCTCATCCAATTTGGACTTAAAATAAGAATTTTATGGACAAAATAAGATTTCAGTTTTTTGAGCTTTTTTGCCATATCCGAACTGCTATTGGAGAAGACGAAGTACCCATATGGCCAGTGAGCATATCCAGTCGAGACTGCCATACGGCCCGAGAGGGTTATACAGCCAAAACTCTTGTCGTATACTAACAGTATGCATCCATCTTATTGGACGCATGACTGCTGATTTACATAAGTGTCCTTGATCACCTTGTGCTTTCACTTGCTAAGCGAATGAGAATTTCGCTAAGTCCTAGAGGAATCCATGTGACATTGAATCCATGCGGCATCGACACTCATGTGATATGGAGAACATGCGGCCCCTATTTCTTAGACGCATGGCTTTGAACCGTTGGCACTTATTTTTATAGTTGTCTCTTCTTCCTGACGCACTTTATGGCTTATTACATCAGTCACATCCGACACTTTATGTCACATCACTGACACTTTATTTATTTGACTTTCACTTCAATACTTCTCCCAAGGAGTAGACACAACCCTGGGAATACGGCCTAGTGGCCCATGAGGTCTGACTTTTCTTGCAGCCTGACTTTTCTTGCGGCCAGGAATGTCATGCGGCCTGGTTTTTTTATGCGGCCTAGAGACCCATACGACCTTGCTTGTTTTGACTGAATGTCTTCTTGATTCATATGACCTAATATATAATTGGTAATTAGATTCAAATACTGTATCTGTGCTGATACCATTATTTTTTATTATTATTCATGATTTCATGTGCGCCGAGGAGCGACACATCATGTCACGTGTTAAGTAATTATATTTTGGTTCTGCATCGAGAATGCCTCTAAATCCCTGAATGCATAATATTATATATATGTACATTGTTTCCCCAATACGGGCATGGTAAGCAAGTCAACTACCAAAACATGGCTAGGATATTGATTGTATGAATATTGCATACACGCTCGAGTGAATCTAGATTTAACTTCCATGGATTCGTATCTAGCGTGGTCGTACCTTGTACGACATCTTAAGAAAAATTCTCATGTGACCACGCCTTGAGATTCAAGCACAACATAGGGCTAATAGGTAACTAAAAGTGGTAGTAAAATTTGGAGGGAACGGTATCCCGAGATAATACCAACGAACCTTCCCACAGAGATTTATTCTAAGTGTGCTGTGGGTTGGCCACCACAAATACTGTATATCATCTACCTTAGTGGAGTACAGTATCTGACATATTATTATGCCGAGCTACTATTTCAATATAGGAATACTGGAACCACTAATACCGTAGTTTTAGTGCAGTGGCCCTACGGGTGACTGGTGGATCCTGTAAGTGCTTATTTTATTATATTGGTTCGGTTAGCTCATGTTTGGCACTTGTGTGATCTGAGGATACTTATTATGTATTACACTAAGATAACCTCAAACTCCACAAAATAATAAGCCGTATAAATGATTGGTCGATCTAAGAAATGAACTTGGTTGTGATTGTATTTATATAGCTAATAGCCTAGGAAAGTGGACTATCATAGTGTGATGGTTCAAACTTTGTCCTTGTTTAGTTGTAGGGTTGAACCTTAGCGCTAGGATATGCCATGGACCTAAGTTATGACACTGAACCTATGTATTATTATATATTTTCCTTGGGTTTTTATTTCTTCATTTCGTGCTTCATTTGTGGTACTTGATATTTGGGTCAAACCCCACTGGTTTTGCATGGCCAGGTTTTGAGCTAGCACCCGAATATCTAGCGTTCTTTTCCCCTACTCATGGCGCGCACCAGGAATATGGTCGTAGGGGATAGCGAGTGGGTTTTCTTCTTCCCTGCTCGTCTTGCATATTTACTTCTTTTGGCATTTAGCCACCGGCACCTGTTATCCGGCTCGTTTGGACATTAGTTTCCTTACATGATTGTATTAAATCAGACTACAGCTGATCGCTGTCATATACTTTTGTTACTCTTCCAACTTCTTATTTTGCACAACTGGACTCCAAATAATTTTGAGAAAGCGTTTGGGACACCTTATTGCTTTATCATATATGCTCTATGCTTACTTATTCTTGTTTTAATAATTGAGACATAGAAGTTCTTGACCATAGAAGACTTGATTGTAGCATGCACTCCCTTGTCTTATATAGCCGTGACCGTCGTACGACGTATAACACCTTGTACGGGGTAGATGGCCATGTCTGTCTCTGTATTCTGGTACTGGGGTGTGACACCCTCTGAGAACCTGGTCCCTTTCCAGGTGTAGACGATCAGGACTATCTGTAGGAGTACGGACCCGGGCCTGACTTATCATTTATTGTTGAGAAGGTCTTACCTTCTGAGCATAGCTAATTTTTTTAGTTGATAGACCTTCTAGTTGATACACTCTTTTATTATCATTTTATTTTATATTGGGGGTCAGCCGCTTCTCTTATTTTAGTTTGACATAGTTGTTTAGTAGTGGATTTGTCTCCACCCGACTATTATTTCTTTGACTCCTTCGTGCTTGAGACTTTTAGCTATTTGAATAGTACTTCTTTTTTTGTTGCTATGGATAAGATATAGATATGCCCATTTACTGTGAGATCTATATATGATTATGAGTTGTGACCTTATACAGCGTACGTATGTATTTGTGAGTCCATATATTTGAGTAGTCACATACATACCAGCTGGCATACTTGCGTGTACCTGGTCCTACGTATTTGGAACTGGGGCATGACACATTCTCTCAGGATAGCTTTGTCTAACGAACTAATGACCAAAAATAATGATCGCTTGCGACTACAGGAGTTAGAAGCATTGGACGAGAAGCGTTTATAAGCTTAACAACGTATTGAGCTATACCAAGCATGTATCTCTAAAGCATTTAACAAGAGAGTCAAAGAAAGGATATTTCAAGTCGGTGAGCTTGTCTTGTATGTCCGAAGACCGATGATCATGACGCACAAAAGTAAAGGAAAGTTCCAAGCTAAATGGGTAGGCCATTTTGTTGTGGAATCAGTATATTCCAATGGTGTATACAGGCTAGCAAAGCCTAACAGAGATTTGTTGAAGATGCCGATCAATGGCAAGTTTCTCAAAAAGTACTATGTCTAAGATAGACTTGTGCTCCCTTATCCCCAGCGTAGTAGTATGAATATACAGTGTCTATATTCCTTTTATTCTACTCCCAGCAATATAAATATACAAGATGACATTTACCCCCTACAATATATGGTAGACTCTATTATTTGTACTCAAGAGTCTTGGATATATCATGGGTAATGGATCCACCTTAAATTTCTCTTTAACAACGTAGTTATAGATTGGTATTGCCAATAGCCTTCCTCGGAAGAGTCAGTGAAACTAATTATCACTTCGAGTTATTATCCGTATTCAAGAGTTGAATATGTTATGAGTAATAATTCCTCCAAAAATTCTCTAGTAGAATAATCCCCGGATCTGACGAAACATTCTGGTTGAGATTACTCAAAACTATCCTCCAAACAAATTACCGTATTCTTAGAGCCCAGCCGCTCTAAAAAGGTCATATTTTTGACCCCCCGTTGGATTAGAGATACTCTTGAATAGCTCTTCCCCAGTCAGGATAAAATATTTCCAATAATAGTTCACGTCGATATCACATCTGAACTATCCATTTTTATTCTTCCCAGTAAAATGAGGTAAACAGTCATGTCCACATTACCTCTGTGTTATTTTCTCGCAAAAACTTAAGTTCCTACAGAGTTATATTCTGCCATGTCCATATCACCTCTAAGCAAATACCTCTAGTGAAATCTTGATTTAAAATTTTGCAATGTCCATATTACCTCTGAGCAAACGTTTTATCTACCAACTTTCTACTGTCTTTGATAGTTTCAATTTTCTTAACTTATTACCTGTACTTAGTCCTAAGTACATAATGGGTAATAAGTTCACACAAAAATATACGAAATATACAAGTTGTATTTTTTATGCAAAAAGAAGTTGTCACCAAAAAGGAGCAATTTTGTTTGATATTAGCGAAAATGGACTTACAAGACGCGGGAGCCAGTATAAAAAGAAGTGATACAAAAAGGAAAAAAAATCCTTTATGTTACTGAGGAGGAGCTGAGAGGTCATTGATAACCTCCCTCAGCCGAGCTACTTATTGATCTTTCCTATACTCAGCTTTCTGTCTAGCTTCAACCATCCGAGCCACTTCAGCTTCATATTTGGTCAAAGGAGTGTATGTCTAGATGATTCTAGACCAGGCCTGATTAATAGTCGCCTTCGCTTGTTCAAGACCGGAGAGACGGTTATTCATCAAATGGTATGGAGTCAAATTCTCTCGACGCTCGTCTTGCAGCTTCAGAAACTTCTCTTGAGACTCCTTGATCAAGGCGTTGAGCCGAGCCATCTCGGAAGAAATATGGTCTTCTGTTGAGCGATCTTGGAGGATTAAAGAGTTTGTGTCATTCGATTCCTTTATTATTTAAGAATTTTGTACCTCATGCATTTTCTTCTTCTCTTCGAAGTATGTCTTTTGTGCTTGGAATTGAGCAGTTATCTGAAAACTGCACGAAATCCTTGATGTGCTCAAAGTGGTGAACCCATGAAACTCAAGTTGGGGTTTTTTATGGTTCTATAAGTTTTTCTTGGTTTTAATATATTAAAATTTGTTATTTTTGAAAACTAGTAGTTCCATGTGATAGAGCAATTGATGCTTTATATTTGTCTTCAGAAGACATTAGGTTTTTGTGATCTGTATTGCAACTCATTTATCATTTTGTTGCTTCTCTATCTCTCTCAGCCCCCCACCCTACCCCCCTAAAAATATGTCATGCTCCAGTCCCAAAATGCGTAGGACCAGGTATACGTACACATGCCAGCTGTACGAACAAGTATATGAACCCAATTTAATGGACCTAACAAGTTGTAGTACGCTGTAAAAATATAACTAAGTCACAATAACACAGGCAGGTATAATCTAGTCTTATCTACAAATATCACAGAATAAGGAAATGAATAAATAGATAAGTCTCAAGTCCACTACATTTAAAGTCTAGTGGAGAACAATCCTCGAAAAATTAGTACAAATGATTACTGAAAGAATATAACTAAGTAATAAAGAAATAATAAAAATAGTCTGGGCGTCAGCTAACTAGATAATGATACCCAATACTCTAAGCAACTGTCGTCCAGGACGCTCAAGGAAACTCCAGTGGCTCCACCTCAAGGTCCTCGTCAGCAAGATCTCTAACTCCGTAGTCTGATGGGTACAAGTGCTCGTCGGGATTTGGAAAAGGTGTCAGGTCCTCAGAGGGACATAACAAGTACACAAGAATTGACATGCATGAAAGTAAAATAGTAAATAATAATAGGATAACTAACCATCTATGTGATATGCACTTGAGACATCTCTAATGGCGCATGAGGGGGAAGAAATAGAAAAATAGTCGTCCCACTAGACGTTCCACAGAACTCGGGGGTACACGATATACACCATTTACACCATTAGAAACAGAAATCTCATACGCTCACTAGTAGACTCTTCCCTCCCAATATACTATCCGAACCGTATACGTGATACAGACATAATGCAAGACGTCAATAAAATCTAGAATCCAAACTAACACCAATAGTTAACACAAGATGCGAACTCACGTAACGTTGGCCAGTCAACACGCCAGTCCATGCACTCACTCACTTAGTGAACGTGTTTAAAATTGTGTCAGGTTAAAAGATACCATGTATCTTTATCATACCAGGTAGGTCAACTACTTCTAGAACGCGTGCACACAAATAACACAATAAAAAGAACTAGGCATAATATAAACTGCACAATACAAACAAGCAAGGTATACTTGCCTGGCAAGCCAAAATGCGAGAACAACGAATCTGGTCCGGAGCTCTCCACAAGAATGTCAAGAACACCTACAAATTTATTACACTAATTAGACTCTTACTATCTAGAAAAAAATTAGGTTATTAGCTAGTTATTAATTCTACGTTGACTGCACATGCAAGTAACTAGACTCAAAATAATACTAACCGTTAATCATTACCAAATTTTTTTTAAAGACATTAATTAATAAAAATAATAATTCTGGAATTAATCATAAAAATAGACAAAACACTGGTTTTTCTTCTAAAAGAGTTTCTACGAAGGTTGGTAACTAGTCATGCTAATATAGGTGCTAAAAAGGATTTTTTCGACATGCAATTCCTCAAAAGAAGAAATCATAAAAATATTAAATTCTGGGAATAATTCTAAAATATTAGAAAACAATGATTAAATGAGTTCCTACATACATCTTTATCAATTATACTTATTGGCCTTTCCATTGGACACCTACTAGTTTTCTAGCAATAGTATTGGCAAAATTTTATCATTATAATCATACTATTATGCTTTGCATAAAATTTTAAAATCATAATTAATTCTGAAAAAAATAAGTTTTTAATCATAAATAATAGAAAAGACATTTATATATGGCTAAAGAAGTTACAATAGATTTATATGGAAACTAGGTCAACTAGGTAACTTTTTATACAAAAAATCCATTTAAATCAAAAATAATATTTCTAAAATTATAAATTAAAAAATGAATTTAATATAGGTTAATTACATCAAAATTTAATTATTTACAAAATTTTAGAAGGGTTCGATGCAGGATTTTGGAGAAAACATAAAAGTAGGTCACCATTCCCATTGTACATGCAATTTATTCAAAAACTAATAAAAATTTAATAATCTAGAATAAATAGTAAAAATATGAATAAAAATAATTTAAATGTCATATTTCTATAATAATAACAAGATTTAATCAACGGTTCTACCTATGGGTGCATACATGCATTCATGGGTTCAATTCTTTACATGCAAACCCTAAAATAAAACTCTACTATTAAGAACATGGCAAAGGATTACAAATAAATATAAAAATCATTTATTTATATATAAAAATAATTATTTATGCAATCATACACATTAGAGAGGGTTTTGAGGAAGAAGGAGACTTACTAGAAGAAGAAGGATGAATAATTAGGGTTCTTAGATGATGGAGGTGATGTTGTCCACGTGAAGGGGGGTCACCTTGGTGGTGATGGTGGCGACTAGGGTTCTTGGAGGAGAGAAGAAATTAGGATTTTGAAGGAGAATTTTGGTTAGAATTTTTAGAAGGAAAGATGAGAAAGAGTGTTTATATATATATATATATATATATATATATATATATATATATATATATATATATATGTGTGTGTGTGTGTGTGTGTGTGTGTGTGTGTGTGTGTGTGTGTGGAGAGAGAGAAAGAGAGAGAGGGGTACGCGTGGGTTTTGAGGGGGTAGCCGCGGGTAGTAGGGTATCAGGGGGATAGGTAGGATTATGTTTAGGTTTAGTTGGTAGTTAGTTATGAGGTTTCCTAATTAATTTTTTAGTTATTTAAAAGTCAACAACTAACTAACTAACCAATTAATGGCAAAGATTTGATTTGATTCTAAGAGATTTAAAATAATAATAATTAATTAATTAATTAAATCCTACAAAAGAGGGAAGTGGCCTAATTTGGCATGGAGAATTTATGGGTTGCTTAATGAAGAAGGTTGGATTAGAGAATAATTACATAGGAATTATATATATATAAATATCTAAATTTTAAACACAATAATCTACGGTTGTTACGCTAGTGCCATACTATTACTAAATTGTCAAATTTTGTGTCATATGAAGCTCCTATGGGTAGTGCCTCCGGTGTAGGCTATTTTCTAGGAAGGACGGTGTAGATTTTGGGGTCGTCCTATGTCATTAATGTTCAAACTATGGTGAAGTGTCCTAATACAATAATTAGATTTAAATTGATTAAAAAAATAATCTAAATAAATATAATAAATATAGAATACACACAAAATACCTATTTTTGGGTGAGAAATTTTACAACTTGTGCCCCTTTGTGGTACTTGCTATCGAGGCTTGACCCCGCTGATTTTGTTTGGCCAGGTTTAATACCAAAGCCCGAGGATCCTGTCATGTATCTGACCGATGGCGAACAACAGAAGGATGTCCGCCGAGGAACTTGAGTGGGTTTCTTCTTCCCCACTATGAGTATTATTTTGTATTACCTTTTGGAGTTTAGTCGATGACACTTGTTAGCCTATTTATCTGAACATTAGTTCTTTTACATTATTGTATATTATTCAGACCGCGGGTGACTTACAATTATGTACTCTTGACACAGTACTAGTTTATCATTCTAGATAACTAGTTTTATGATCATTCTGATAGAGCATCAGGGACGCCTAACAACTTTATCTTACATGTTCATTCTTATTATTTCTTGGTTGATGATTGAGACATAGATATTCTTGACCCCATATGACTTGATTGTAGTATGGACCCCTTTGTCTAGTTACAACTGTGACCGTCGTACGACGTTCTATACCTTGTATGGGGGAACTGGCCATGTACGTCTACGTATTTCGGTTCATATTTCAGTACTGGAACGTGATATATTTTTATATGATGGTGATCTACCATAGAGCTATCCCCATTTTTGCGTGTCGTCTTCTCTCGATGTAGATAAACTGAGGCATAGAAGAAATAGGCTCCTCAGTGCAAACCATATTACATGGTGTCACGCCCCAGTCCCAAAATACCGTAGGACCGGACGCGTGGCAATGGCCAGCAGCACACACCGATGGACAAACCCAATTTAATGGATCCATCGGAGCATGCTTAAGCTGTAATATAATAATAAGTAGGTCCAATGATACCAATCACAGTCTATACTAATCTCATCCACAACAAATAAAACATAGATCAAAGCCAGAATAATGCAAATAAAATAAACTAGCATATCTCAATAAAAGTGCTTCGGAGAACAATTCGAGAATAAGTCTAGTACATCAAATGAAATAGACTGGAAATAAAATAACTAGAGATAGAAATAAATGAGTATCTCAAGCCAATACTCAGGAGAAGTCCTCTGGTACAATCTCATCCTCAGATCCTGGTTCTGCTCCAAGGTGTGCACCTGCTCCTGCTAATGCTAATGCTCCGGTCCCGTATACCTCAGGATAGATCTCGTCAGCTAATCCTGGGGACATAATCCGGATCCAGGTCCTCAGGGGACATAGCAAGGTACAAGAAAGCTCATGCCAAAATAAATGCAGTGCAGCAGATAATGAAATAAATAGGGTAAGTATGTAACCATCTAATATAAAAATGCAAGTGAGAGCATCACGAGTACTCAGGCTGAGACCACTACAAGATCTGTGTCTGGGAGCCGGTAGCGGAGTCTACTATATATTTTACTATGTATTTACTATGGATTATATATATATAAAATCAGCCTGTAGCATGTGTGTCTCTCCCCACCCAATGTAATCACACGTCTCATGTCCATGACACGCAGGATCAATACTAATGCAACAAGTCATGTAATGTCTAGAAATATAATGTCTATGTCATAAACCTGTATCCTATATAGAATCACCACGAATATCTTAAGACGATTTTGTCTCATGAATAGTGTCCAGTGTCCTGGGTTATGATGTACTTGATTAGACAAGTACGAGAAGTATAGGGTCTCGGTATCTATGTCTAGATGACGTTACACAACTCCGCGTACGGGGTTGGCACCCGACTATTAATCAGACGCTAAGTAAGTCACACGGTCCTAGGTCAAGCATGCACAACAATATAAATGAATCAAGGAGAATATGCAACAAGACTGCAAAGTTGGCAAGGTACACTTGCCTGGGGTTCCGGCTCCAATTGTAGCTCTGGTCTCAGTGTGATCTGCAGGTACTACTCCGGTTGCTAAAATAAATATCACCATTAGATTCAAAAAATATCAAATAGCTAGAAACGTCTGTCCTTAAGTCCAATTTGGACACAGGAAAAAAAAATGACATTTCCGGGTCAAAGCGGGGTCCACATGTGGCCCACTTTGCACCAAAAAGCGTGTCAGGGTCAAAGGTCTCCAAATTTGCCAAACTTAGTGTCAACAAGTCAGGAACGATGATACGAACCCAACGGAACTTCCAGAATTGGATTCCGATGAGCCGATCACAAAATCGCCCGTCAAGTGGAGTCTGTGGGGCCCACGATACGCGATTTTGTCAACGTTCTCAGAATCGAACCAAACTTGGCTCACAGGACCAACATATTGCTATGAGTCCGATGGCACAAGTTTCGTCTCGATCCGACGTGTGTACACAAAGTTACAGCATATTCCAGAATAGGCAGATACGGGGCGTTGTCTGCGGATACGCGTTGATTCCGGTGTGCACGCACATCCAAATCGACTTCTGCGAAATCTCACACGACCGTATCAACGTCGCGCACGTTTCGGTAAAGACCGCGTACGACCAAGTCATCCTATTTGGCGGGGCGCACTTAGTTTCGGGGTGAAACAGGGCGTTGATTTTCCTGTTTTTGGATCGTGGTTTGCGATCACCACAGGACGCGATGCACCGAGCGGGTTGCACGGGCACCGAGAGGGTTATACAGTCTACGCGATGCAACTGACGGAATCAAAAATAGGGCAGCGAGGAGAGAGATATGGATACCTGAACAGGGCTCCGGGAAATCGAATTTCTCGCGTCCGTGTGTCGTCTCAACACTGTTTTCGTGTCTTGTGTCCGGCTGAGTCGTGTCCGGGCTAGGGTTTAGGACTCAGGCAGCTGGCTTCGCCGGAGGGAGATGCTGCCGGAGGCGGCTGGGCTCGTGGACGGCCGGGGCTCGGGTGCTCAGACGGCCGGCAGAGGCGGGGGAAGCTTCGGCTACTGCTGGGTTCGAGATCGCCGGGGTCGAGGGCTTTAGGGAGAGGTGGAGATGATGGTGGTGCTGGGCTGGGCTCAGGCGGGGAGGCCCTACGAGGTGGTTGCACGGCGGCTAGGGCACGGGTCGAGAGGGGACGCTGAGGAGTTGGGGACGATGGCGGGGAAGGAGAAAAGTTCGTCGGCGGTGAGTTAGGTCGGGGAAGGGTCATCCGGGTACGACAGAGATGAGGGAGCCGACGGAGGTGAAGTCGGTCGTGGTGGTGACGCCGAGGGAGTGCGACACCGGTGGTCGGCTAGGGTTTAGGCCGAGGGAATTGGGGGAGAACGGAGGGGTGGTCGTGCTGCTGCGGAGAGGGTGACGGGGGTGAGGCGAGGCCGAGCGGGAAGGATCGAGGAGATGACTGGGGACGGGTCGACGTGGTTCTGGGAGGAGGAGGAGGGAAGTTAGGGCACGGCGAGGCAGTCGGGGGAGGAAGAGGATGGCTAGGGCGGAGCAAGGAGGTCAAGACGGACAGCGCGGGGGCTAGGGTTCAGTTCAGATGGCTGCGGCGGCAGAGCTGGAGAAAGGCGGCGGCGGCGGAGGATTAATTAGGGTTTCACGGATCCCGAGGGGGTTAAATACCCGCGCCGCCGGGTCGGAACAGTAATTCTGACCCGATTTAGGATTAGGGTTCGGTTTGGATTCGGGTCCGAGTCGGACGGGTCGCGGGTTGGGCAGACCCGATCCGACCCGTTAAGGTCAGGGGTCCGGTCCGGTTTGGTTGGACCGGGTTCAGCCCGGATTGAACCCGGTTCAACCCGGTTTGTTTTGGGTTTAATACGGTTTAATTATTAATAGTTTTTCGGGCTTTAAAAATATTTCCGGAGTCCAATAAATTCACCAAAAATTATTCTATGTCCGGTTTCTCATTTTATACCATAAAATATTATTTTCATAATATTTTAATATTAATTAAGAGCAATTAAAATTATTTCATTACCAAAGGCCTAGGTTTTAATTACAGAAAATTCCTAAAAATTCCAGAAAAATTGTGAAAAATCTAATTTAAAAATTCTTGAAAAATCAGGGGGATTACAAACTACCTCCCTTAAGAGGATTGCGTCCTCGCAATCAAAGAATAACCGGTCAACAGAGATGACACGGTTGCAAACATTGTTCAAAGCACATTGCGATCAAGAAGAGTCAAGGTTGAGGGTGTAAGAATAATACAAAGGAAAAATTATTTCCCTAAGCATTAAAAGTTATGCAATCTCCCGTATAAAGGAAATTTAGAAGGCTACAGTTTAGAAAACTAGGTTATCACTAGGTTATCAATTATAAAAACATTCTAGGTTATACTAGGTTATTAGCAAGTTCAACATTACTAGGTTAAGGCTAGGGTCATGAACCAATAGGCACGAGATAAAACAATACTAGAAACAGAAAAACTACAAAGACTGACGTGCATTAGCTACTCCATGAATCTCTGCGCCCTCCGAAGTCATCGCGAAAGCTTGTCCGCGTCCTTGAGGTGGATTCCTCTGCTGCTGCTGGGCCTGCTGGAAGAGTGCTGCTTGTGGTGCCAAGGGTGGCCTTGGTTGATACCCTCCTGGTGCTGGTAGGGCTTGCCTGTTTGTTATTAGTGCTCTCTCTCGATGATAAGGACAATCCTTGGCTAAGTGTTGATTGGTTCCGCAAATCAAGCATAATCCTAACTTGCGTCTGCAGTCCCTCTCAATATGGCCTACCTTGCCACAGTATTGACATGTAGGTAGTGTCTGTGGAGAGGCTCTGGATGGCTGGTGCATGTGAGGTCTCTTTGCGGCTTCCTCTTGTGGTGCTCTGGCTGATGTGGAAGACCGTTTCAGACTGGTCTTTCTCCTGGTGACGCGCTCCATGCGTCGGGCTGCTGCAAGGACGTCCGAGTAAGAAGTAGGCGCAACGGATCCGATCAGTCTCTGTAGCTCAAGGTTTAGTCCGTCGAAGAACTTTTCAGCCTTCTCTTCTTCTGTCGGGATCAAGGTTGGGGCAAAGCGACTTAGACGAATGAATTCTGCGTTGTATTCTTCCACTGTCATACTGTCCTGAGTGAGGCGATTGAACTTGTCCCGAAGTTCTGATCGAGCGGTCGCCGAAATGTACATCTCGTGAAAGAGCCTGGAAAACTCTTCCCAAGTGACTCGGTCTGGTCCGAGCCGTGTCTCCTCAGATAGCCACCAGTGATGTGCATTATCTGTCAATTACATTCTGACGGCAGTCATCCAACGTTCTCTTGGAAGCTCAGCTGCTTCCAACTGGTGTTGTATGTTGGTGAGCCACTCATGAACTTCTGTGGGCTCCTCCTTTCCTGAGAAGGTATGAGGCTTCAGCTGGCAAAAATCGGTGATAGATCCTGTCACTGGTCGTCGCGCTGGTAGATTCGCCTGCTCCAGTACAAGTGCTAGGCTGCGACTCAAAGTCTCTTGTTGAATCTGATGTTGAGCTTGCATCATCGCGTAGAACATTAAAAACATTTGTTGTTCGTCCATAGCCTGCCCTTGTGGGACTACAGGCATTGGTGGAATGAACTACGGAGGCGGTAGGATGTCGTCTTGCCGATCTCTTGAGGTATCTTGACTGTTTTGTTGTTCTGGTTGGCCTCCACCAACTGGTGTCGCTTCATCGTCATAGGTGACATCTGCAACTTGTGGTATTCCTGTGGGAGTCTCGTCGCATGCTTGCGAATCCATTGCTCTGCATCAAAAATAAACTATAAGAGGCGCACAGGAATCAAGGCAAGATGCAAGTCAAGAAATTAATTTAAATTCGATATAGATATCAAGAATATTTCAAGCAAGTGGATGAGATCCTAAAAACTTATCCTATTCTTATTGCAGGCTTGCTCGGTCTCTAAGTTAAAACCGAACAATTTAGTCGTAGACCTGCATGGGCCACCACAAAAACCATGTCACGCTCCAGTCCCAAAATACCGTGGGACCGGACGCGTGGCAATGGCCAGCAGCACACACCGATGGACAAATCCAATTTAATGGATCCATCGGGGCATGCTTAAGCTGTAATATAACAATAAGTAGGTCCAATGATACCAGTCACAGTCTATACTAATCTCATCCATAACAGATAAAACACAGATCAAAGCCAGAATAATGCAAATAAAATAAACTAGCATATCTCAATAAAAGTGCTTCGGAGAACAATCCGAGAATAAGTCTAGTACATCAAATGAAATAGACTAGAAATAAAATAACTAGAGATAGAAATAAATGAGTATCTCAAGCCAATACTCAGGAGAAGTCCTCTGGTACAATCTCGTCCTCAGATCCTGGTTCTGCTCCAAGGTGTGCACCTGCTCCTGCTAATGCTAATGCTCCGGTCCCGTATACCTCAGGATAGATCTCGTCAGCTAATCCTGGGGACATAATCCGGATCCAGGTCCTCAGGGGACATAGCAAGGTACAAGAAAGCTCATGCCAAAATAAATACAGTGCAGCAGATAATAAAATAAATAGGGTAAGTATGTAACCATCTAATGTGAAAATGTAAGTGAGAGCATCACGAGTACTCAGGCTGAGACCACTACAAGATCTGTGTCTGGGAGCCGGTAGCGGAGTCTACTATATGTTTTACTATGTGTTTACTATGGATTATATATATATATATATATATATGAAATCAGCCTGTAGCCTGTGTGTCTCTCCCCACCCAATGTAATCACACGTCTCATGTCCATGACACGCAGGATCAATACTAATGCAGCAAGTCATGTAATATCTAGGAATATAATATATATGTCATAAACCTGTATCCTATACAGAATTACCACGAATATCTCAAGACGATTTTGTCTCATGAATAGTGTCCAGTGTCCTGGGTTATGATGTACTTGATTAGACAAGTACGAGAAGTATAGGGTCTCGGTATCCATGTCTAGATGACGTTACACAACTCCGCGTACGGGGTTGGCACCCGACTATTAATCGGACGCTAAGTAAGTCATACGGTCCTAGGTCAAGCATGCACAACAATATAAATGAATCAAGGAGAATATGCAACAAGACTGCAAAGTTGGCAAGGTACACTTGCCTGGGGTTCCGGCTCCAATTGTAGCTCTGGTCTCAGTGTGATCTGCAGGTACTACTCCGGTTGCTAAAATAAATATCACCATTAGATTCAGAAAATATCAAATAGCTAGAAACGCCTGTCCTTAAGTCCAATTTGGACACAAGGGCAAAAATGATATTTTCGGGTCAAAGCGGGTCCACATGTGGCCCACTTTGCACCGAAAAGCGTGTCAGGGTCAAAGGTCTCCAAATTCGCCAAACTTAGTATCAATAAGTCAGGAACGATGATACGAACCCAACAGAATATCCATAATTGGATTCCGATGAGCCGATCACAAAATTGTCCGTCAAGTGGAGCCTGTGGGGCCCACGACACGCAATTTTGTCAACGTTCTCAGAATCGAACCAAACTTGGCTCACAGGACCAGCGTATTGCTACGAGTCTAATGACATAAGTTTCGTCTCGATCCGACGTGTATACACAAAGTTACAGTGCGTTCTAGAATAGGCGGATACGGGGCGTTGTCCGCGGATACGCGTTGATTTCGGTGTGCACGCACATCCAAATCGACTTCTGCGAAATCCCACACGACCGTATCAACGTCGCGCACGTTTCGGTAAAGATCGCGTGTGACCAAGTCGTCCCGTTTGGCGGGGCGCACTTAGTTCAGGGGTAAAACAGGACATTGATTTTCTTGTTTTTGGATCGCGGTTTGCGATCACCACAGGACGCGATGCACCGAGCGGGTTGTACGGACACCGAGAGGGTTATACAGTCTACGCAATGCAACTGACGGAATCAAAAATAGGGCAGCGAGGAGAGAGATATGGATACCTGAACAGGGCTCCGGGAAATCGAATTTCTCGCGTCCGTGTGTCGTCTCAACACTGTTTTTGTGTCCTGTGTCCGGCTGAGTCGTGTTCGGGCTAGGGTTTAGGACTCAGGCGGCTGGCTTCGCCGGAGGGAGATGCTGCCGGAGGCGGCTGGGCTCGTGGACGGTCGGGGCTCGGGTGCTCAGGCGGCCGGCAGAGGCGGGGGAAGCTTTGGCTACTGCTGGGTTCGAGATCGTCGGGGTCGAGGGCTTTAGGGAGAGGTGGAGATGATGGTGGTGTTGGGCTGGACTCAGGCGGGGAGGAGCTGCGAGGTGGTTGCACGGCAGCTAGGGCACGGGTCGAGAGGGGACGCTGAGGAGTTGGGGACAATGGCGGGGAAGGAGGAAAGTTCATCGGTGGTGAGTTAGGTCGGGGAAGGGTCGTCCGGGTACGACGAAGATAAGGGAGCCGGCGGAGGTGAAGTCGGTCATGGTGGTGACGCCGAGGGAGTGCGGTGCCGGTGGTCGACAGGGTTTAGGCCGAGGGAATTGGGGGAGAACGGAGGGGTGGTCGTGCTGCTGTGGAGAGGGTGACGGGGGTGAGGCGAGGCCGAGCGGGGAGGATCAAGGAGATGACTGGGGACGGGTCGACGTGGTTCTGGGAGGAGGAGGAGGGAAGTTAGGGCACGGTGAGGCAGTCGGGGGAGGAAGAGGATGGCTAGGGCGGAGCAAGGAGGTCGAGGCGGACAGTGCGGGGGCTAGGGTTCAGTTCAGATGGCTGTGGCGGCGGAGCTGGAGAAAGGCGGCGGCGAAGGAGGATTAATTAGGGTTTCATGGATCCCGAGGGGGTTAAATACCCGCGCCGCCGGGTCGGAACAGTAATTCCGACCCGATTTGGGATTAGGGTTCGGTTTGGATTCGGGTCCGGGTCGAGCGGGTCGCGGGTTGGGCAGACCCGATCTGACCCGATAAGGTCAGGGGTCCGGTCCGGTTTGGTTGTACCGGGTTCAGCCTGATTCAGCCCGGTTTGAACCCGGTTCAACCCGGTTTGTTTTGGGTTTAATACGGTTTAATTCTTAATAGTTTTTCGGGCTTTAAAAATATTTTTGGAGTCCAATAAATTCACCGAAAATTACCCTATGTCCGGTTTCTCATTTTACACCATAAAATATTATTTCCATAATATTTTAATATTAATTAAGAGCAATTAAAAATTATTTCATTACCAAAGGCCTAGGTTTTAATTACAGAAAATTCCTAAAAATTCTAGAAAAATTATGAAAAATCCAATTTAAAAATTCTTGAAAAATCAGAGGGATTACACATGGAAAAAAAAATCCATGATGTGGGTGAGGATGCTAAATAGGACTGGGCCTATTTATATTAGGACGGCCATATTTCTGTCAGACTCGTTGGAGTATATGGCGAGTCGAACAGAAGCTATTCTGCTATCTCCATCCAGAGCCACCGCTATAAGCCCCAGTTGGGATTCTAATCACAACCCTGTAATCAACACAGGGGCCATATTAAGAGAGTAATTCCAGCGAGCTAGGTTTGAAGACAACGAACAGCCTTCTAGGTAATTTGTTTGTTCAACACGAATGACAAAGCCTATGATATCCTTCCATGCTCCATCACAAAGAGTTCAGCGGCAATGATCTCCAGACGAGCCTCCCATCCATCTTTGAGAAGCGTCTCCTCTTATGCCTTCTCAGCTAACAACAAAGCCGATGGAGCCATACTACTACGGTCATCTTCGTAGACTCGTACTTAACAGTAGCCATGCTCAAGTCTCACAGTAGAAAGAGATAAGTCTAGGAATGCTTGGTAAATTTTTGCTCCTATTTGTAAGAAAAGACATGCCAAGTATGGTATAGCGTTTAAAAAATATTCCTAACAAGTTGCCCGCATCTCCGGAAAAGTCTTCTGCGTCTCCTCAAAGACCACGTCAAAGCCAAAAAAATAAGCTAAAGATACGTGCATGTTAGCCACGTCAGCAAATCCGTTAGGATTCTGTCCAGAGTGTGCGTACAAAATATCTCAACAACTTTTATGCTTCTAATTCAAAGTAATTTTGAATTCATCTGAACAAATTCAAAAACTTTGAAGGGGGTCTTGTAGAAGTATAAAAAGTGTACCTCAAATAGATGGTACCATTTTTTATAAATAAATCCAACAGTAGAAGAATGTCGCACTTTCTACTTGTTCTAGAAGAAAGACGTGCATTTTCTTACTTTGGCGCACTTTCCATTAATTTCAAAGGATGATGCACTATTCAGAGAGTAGAAAATGGCACCCTTTATTAATATTACGAAAGATGGCGCACAAACGATCTTCTCTCTCTCAATATTTAATGCAGCAGACTGACAGTAAACAAAGGCAGAAACCAAAGATTCAGAGGTTATCATTATAGCGGTGATACGGCACGCAAACCCAGGTTGTCGTTTAGCGACCCAACCGCAGTGCCAACTCCTTCAAAAGTATGCCACAGTGCCATTTTCTTCAAATGCACCATAGTGCTATTTCCCTCAAAAGTGTGCCACAATGCCATTTTTCTCATACGTGCGCCATAGTGTCATTTTTCTCAAAAGTGCGCTGCAGTGCCATTTCCTTCAAAAGTGCGTCGTAGTGTCATTCTCCTCAAAAGTGTGTTGTAGTGCCATTTTTCTTAGAAGTGCGCCGCAGTGCCATTTCCTTCAAAAGTGTATCGCAATGGCATTCTCTTCAAAAGTGCGCCTTAGTGCCATTCTCCTTAAAACTGTGCCCAAGTGTCATTTTCCTCAGAAGTGTGTCGCAGTATCATTCTTACTAAAAATATGCCAGTCTCCAAACGACTTCAAAAGTGTGCATACTATCCTAACCGATAGTGAGCAGTTACAAATGTGTTTCTTACATGCCATACTTTTCATAAAAGGTTTACAAATAACTGTCCCCCACGACCTATGCTTTCCTCCTATAAGAAGCTATATGTCAAATAGGCAGCAAGTTGTGCACCCACTCATGCAAAACATGGGTTGTTAATCCACCAAAAGTGCATGCATAATAGTTAAATGGTGTTGACTATCCATAATACGTGCACACTCTCGTAACTGCTCCTAAACTCTATAAATACAGGAAGCAGCTACCTTCAGACACACACAGAGAGGAGGACACACATACAGATAGAGAGAAAGGGGCTAGAATTCTCAAGTCTTTGAAATTCAAGATCAGAGTGAGAGAAATAGAAGCTTCTCGGGCCATTGTGCCAGAGCTTTCTTATTGTTCAACTCTCCAAGTTGTTCATAGTAATCTTCAAGTCTTTGAAATTCAAGAGCAGAGCGAGAAAAATAGAAGCTTCTCGTATCATTGTGCCAAAGCTGTCTTATTGTTCAACTCTCTAAGTTGTTCGTAGCATTCTCTACATTTCTCTCTCGTCGTATGCATTTCTTCATCGTCGAGAGGTCCAAGGAGTAAAATGATCGTTCGCAGATCAGATCTCTACAGTTATACTTTCCTAGAATCAATTATATTTATATTACTATTTAGATCTGAATTTTAAGTTTTTTTCATGGGTTCTATGAGTTTTCCTTTATTTTGATCTATTAAAACTCATTATTTTCGAAAACTAGTAGTTCTATGTGATAGAGCATTTAATTTCATGTTGTTTTAGCTTTTCTTTCTCTAGATTTGGACTTAAAATAAAGATTTTATGAAGAAAATAAGTTATTCAGATTTTTGGAGCTTTTTCCATGGAGTTTGTGTTGTTTTGGGACCAATGAGTTCCATACGGCCAAGCAACATGCGCCCTTCCAATATGACACCTATCTTGTTAGGCACATGACTGTCTTTACATATCTTTCCCTAAGCTGAATGCATAAAAAAATGAATGCATGAGATTTTTCAAAGAGCAAGTGTCCATGCGGCCAGAAGCTCATGCGGCCAGTTGTCCATGCGGCCAAAGTGCATGCGGCCAGCTTGTCATTTGACTTGGAAGTGTCATATGTATCTTTTTCTTGCACGAATTTTAGTGCACACTTTTTTATGCTTTTGTCTTTTCTCTAACACACATTTATGGTATGTCACATCGGTCACTTCTTTGACCCGTATTTATAACCCATCACTTAGCACTAGTCCCGAAGAGTGGACTTTGCCTTGAGCATGCATCCAACTCCATGCGGCCAGTTGCTCATGTGCATGATCAGTGTATGCGTCCTGTCCTATGCGCCAGATATATCTATGCACCCATGCAGCCTTAGTGACCCATATATACATTTTTTTACTTAGTTAATATTTTATGGAATATTTCCATTGAGTGTTATGTTCAATGTGCTAATCTCGGTGCTTGCTTGTGTTGTTACTCTAAGTATAATGGACTTAGTGAACTAGACTTTGCTAGACATGGCTATGTGTTAGAACCAACTATGTGTATGACATGATTATATGTGGGATTAGACTATGTGTTGACCCAATTGAGTTTGAAGTGATATTGACCCAGTACCTGCTAAGTGGACTCAGATCAGTAAATTAATACCTTTGTTCGTCGGATAAAGTAAAGGGCATAGTTCTGCTTGGGAGATAATCTGCATTCCTGGTCCTTCTTTGGTTTAAGGATTGTGGATCTGCTCCAGAGTGGATCATATTTTCCCTTTACCCCCGTCCTACATCATTAATTGGTAATTCAAAGGATTTACAATTAAGTCTTCCAATTAGTTGATTGATTGATAATTTGTGTACCTAATTTAAGAAGATTCTATGCAATCAAGTGATTCAATATGATAATAAGATTCAAGTGACTGATTTATAGGCCTGACTACCTATATCCGAGTTGATACTCTCTTTCACACAAAGTGTTCCACATAATTTTACTTGTGCACCGAAGTGCGACAAACCTTGCTAGATGTAATATGACCATGATCTGATCGGCTGGTAGAACTGATATCCTGACTCATCTGCTTGTATCTGTGCTGATACATTTACTACTTATTATGCGTACCTACGTGCTATGTGTTACACTGAGGTACGTCATATCATGCTACGTGCTATGTGTTACATGTTTTACTATTCTACGCTACATGTGATATTATATAATTTCTCAAGCACGGGCCTCGTAGTTAGTCAGTAATCATTGCGTGGTTAGGTTGCTTTCTTAATTTATTGTATTACGCTTGGAGGAATCCAGATTTGGCTCTCGAGCAACAATATGGATTTGTACCTAGCGTACACATACTACGATGCATCCTCTAAGGAGGATGATCGTGTGACCACGACACAAGATTATATACAATTGTAGGGTTAATTAGGTAACTTAAACTGGTATAAGCATTAGGAGGGAATGGAATCTCGAAATCATGCGTGGTAGCTACCGGTAGGACATGTGTGTTTGATAATAAACGAAAGAAATGGAAACGAGGTTTATACGAAACCCGCTCTTAGGTTCACAAACAAGAAGTACAATTAATCCTATACGAGGATGTTAAGTACAATTTTTTAATCTGGATAAATATTGCTATAGGAGTCTGATCTGCAGTCGATCACTTTGTCCCTTGGACCACACGATGATGAAGAAGTGTCATAGAAGACAGAAAATAACTTCGAAGGTTGCTAAAGAGAGTGGATGCTCGATGCCAAAGTCGTCGATCACTACTCTTTGCCTGAGCTCTAGATTCCTCTCTCTTGATCTCCTTTTTCCACTCTTTTTTTGACCTCTCAATCTTCTATTTTCGACCAATTTCCCCCCCTTGGACCTCTGTTGATAGAGGTCTCTATTTATAGAGTTTTAGTGACAGTGACCACTCAGTCGGCGTAAAAATCGCGTAGTGGAAAGTACAGCACCCTTTTACACGATGGTTAAAATAACCGTTGCCCACGTATAAATGACCTTTTGAATGAGCGTGTGACGCGTGTCCAATTAAGAGACGATGCGTATAACTGCTGCGAAGATTATGGCATAAAAGCTACGTAGGTAGTTATCCCTCGCATAGAGAAGGTTGGCGTAGAAGCCAATAACTGTCACCATGGCGTAGAAGCCAAAGAGTTATCAAACCGGCATAGAAGCCGAGTAGGCGTAGAAGTCGAGTAGGCATAGAAGCCGAGTGGGCGTAGAAGCCGAGTGGACGTAGAAGCTAGCTGATCCTCCTCCTTTGACTGAGGCTTGAGCAAATTCTGGACCGAATAGGCTTAATACGCATCAATGCATCAATACAAATGTGGCCTGAGTTGGCATATTCCAAGGAGATAGCGTACAGCGTGCTCCCATAGCTGAGAATAGCCTGATGGCGTAATGTGCCACAGTAATGATGTGGACATTTTAGCTGAAATTATAGCTTTTGGAGATATAATCAAATCTTTTGCATTAAATGCAGAGATCTGCCATCATCCTGCACATTAAATACAGATACGCACCTCGAGCTCTGTCACCACTCTGCGTATTAAATGTAGAGACGTGCCTCGAGATCTGTCATCACTCTGCGTATTAAATGCAGAGACGTGCCTCGAGCCCTGTACGAAGAGCAGCTTTTGACGTGGCAGTCTGTTTGTCTTCTGCGGAGCGTAAGAAGCTCACATCTGCCTGTGTAAAACTAGGCAGCGTATTCTCTTGTATGCGTAAAAGCAGTTTACGCCAAGGAAATGGTACTAAATGACAGTCTGGGTTGCTGTGCCGCACCATCATTATAGCCGTCGCCTGGGGAGTCGTGCAGTACTCTTTGTCAGGAGTCAGACGTCAGGTTCACTGCATGATTTGACAGGTTCATTTTGAAAAATACGAAGCGTTCCTCGTACACTTTAATGCTGTATTAAAGTGGATGAGTTTACGCCGTAAAGGTGATGTAGCACCCTTTTTACGCTGAAGCAGCCTGGACATACTGTATTACGCGAATAGTCCTTGAGCTTATATTTTACGCTGTACTTAGCAGAAAAAGCTCTGTTGTACGCTGAGGGCTCCGAAGTCATCTTTTTATGCTGCCCAGTATTAACATGCTGCGTACAGCTATCCAGCATATTTTTCATGCTTCTACAAGACCCCCTTCAAAGCTTTCAGATTCCTCGTAATTTGAAATACTTTGAATGAAGCATGAAATGGTCAAGTTTGACATGTTCTTCAAGGCTGATTTCCTGGCGGAGTTATTGAGGATCCGTTGGGATTCAGTGGGTTCTCTCTCGCCTATATAAAGGCTGAGGAGTTAACTTGTTCTTCCCATATTTCCTTCATCACACAAAGATGATCGCCGGAGTTCGTCGGGTCGACTTGAGGAAGAAGAAGACCATATTATTTCAGCATGTAAGGAGCCAAAAAAGAAGGCGTCTTCGAGCAAATGTCCTCTGCAATGATGGATCATGGAAGGATATCATAGCCTCCTTTGCTCGGGATAATCAGCAACTTTGTATGGCGGTTCTTCAAGAGAGAGAAAGGGTCATATTTGACCTCACAGCTTGCAATCTGTATCTTCTCCCGATACTTTCGTGGACAAGAGCAGACAAACTAGCTTTGTCCTCGAGTATTGAGTTGGATGAAATACCTCAACTCAATCTGTCATAGCGTACGGAGGATGGGATCTGCATAATTTAGGCAGGCCCAGTTTTGTATCCTCCCGCCATTAATCATTTTCTTGTTAATCGGTCGCGGAAACTGACTAACTGCTGAAAAAGACGGAGGAAGATCTCCACCAAAGCGAGAACCTGGCAGAACAGATTCTGGGGGTGGCCTTCCGACGACGATGAGGAAATCCTTTGTAGACGGGATTTCCCTCATATGTAAAAATGAAAATGAAGAAAAAACCTTTGTAGATTGGATTTCCCTCATATGTAATCATGTTTTTAATAAAATCGTCTTTTTTCTGTGCATATAATTATTTTGCCATATACTTTGCTTTGAAGTCTGAATATGTGTAGCTTCGACACGTCTGGTATCTTTACGCTGACTCTGATAGAAAGAGTATTAGGTCCCGTCCTGTCTTTTACGCACAACTAAGGATGCACAGAAAGTCGCTTTAGCATTTAAGTCGAGTATTCGAACTGTCCTACTGTTAGGAATGAGGAACCGCGTAGAATTCTGAACTGTCACTTCTGATAAACAGAATTCTCATTCAGACAATCATCTTCAAGAATAATTTCTCAAAAATCCCTTGGAACAGGGCAAGAAATGGCCGTCAAGCTGAGTCGTCATCTTGAACTGTAGATAAAATATTCAGACTGGATCCTGGATGAACTTCCAATCGACCCATGGAGAAGAGTCATTTTCAATGTTGAACTCTGTATGCTTTGGGTACTTGGGATATTTTGAGGTCAAGAAAGAGTATCTTCTGTGTGAACTCTTGCAATTGACCGCCTTGAGAATTGTTCAGATATACGTATACTCTGTCCTGCGTATTCTCAGGTATGCGGAAAGTCATAGATCTGTAACTGTAGATGAGCAGAAAATCATAAGTTCGTAGCCTCTCGAGCGTAAAAGCTGCTGAGCATGAGAGCATCTGGGCGTTGAAACTGTAGATTTGTAGCCTCTGAAAAGAAAATCTTTCGAGCGTGAAGTCGTAGATTTGTTGCCTCTGAGCGTAAAAAGCCACCGAGCATAAAATCATAGATTTGTAGCTTGTAAGCGTGAAGTCGTAGGTTTGTAGCCTCTCGAGCGTAAAAGCTACCGAGCATAAAAGTATCCGGGCGTAAAACCATAGACTTATAGCCTCTTAGCGTAAAACCGTAGATCTGTAGCTGCCGAGCGTAGAAAGCTCCTTAGCGTAAAACCACGAATCTGCTTTGCACGAAAACTTTTCGAATTCGCTGACTGTCCGCCTTCTCTGAGTAATAGGCTGACGTAGTACCCAATCATAACCGAATATTAATTATCGAATTTGGTTCAGGATTCGAGGAGTCCATCCGAACTCTATATATACCCCAAGTTTTTGAGAGAAAAACTTTTTATCCGTCTTCTGCAAAAGAAAGCCTTCGACTGTTCGAGTTCTTCTTCGTTTCCTCTCCGAGCCTTCAGAGTTTTCAGTAATGGCCCCGAAACCGATCTCCTCCTCTAAGGGAAAGAAGACTGACTCTTCTTCTCGCTCTTCTGCCCAAATGAGAGCGACTTCCGTCGGGCAAGGCGAGCTTCATTCTGAGCGAAGTGTCCCGCCGATGAGCAGTGCACCTGTAAACCCCCTGATATTCAAGAATTTTAATTTAGAATTTTTCTGAATTTTCTGGAATTTTTTTCTAATTAAATTCAGGTGTTTTAATTATTAAATGATTTTTAAATGATAAAAATAATATTAAAATATTATAAAAATAATATTTTATGGTGTAAAATTAAAAACTAGACATAGGGTAATTTTCTGGGAATTTATTGGACCCCGAAAATATTTTTAAAAGCCAAAAAACCTATTTTTAAATAATTAATTATATAAACCTAAAATAAACCGGGCTGAACCGGGTTCAAACCGGGCTGAACCGGCCTGAACCCGGTCCAGCTGAACCCAACCGGACCGACCGCCCAAGCGGGTCGGGTCGGGTCCGCCCGACTGAACCCGCACTCGCGAACCCGCTAGCCCGTAACCCTTTCCCTTCTCCTCTCTCAGCCGCGTAACCGCATTCCCGACCGCCGCGTAACCATCCGCCGGCTGCTCAGCTCCCTCAGCCGCTCCACCTCTCGTAACCTCCGCCTGCCGGCCGAATATCCCTCTCCCTCCCCTCGACCTCTATAAAACCTCTCCGCCTCCTAGTCGATCAACTCCTCCGCCACCTCCCTCAGCCGCAGACCCTCTCAGCGCTCGGCTCCGACCACCTACCCGCCATGCCCGCGCCACCTCCTCCCGCCCAGCTCCGCCGGCGATGCCGCAGCCCCCAGCCCCTCTCCTTCCTCCTCCTCCATTCACCCTCGAGAGTAGCAGCAACAGCAGCGGGCCAGAGCTCCGCCGCCTCCGGCCGCCTGCCGCGCGTCGCCGCCTCCGGCCAGCGCCGCCCCAGCCCCTCCGGCAGCAGCGCCGCCCCCTCCGCCTCAGCTCCGGTCGTAGCGACTCAAAACCCTAACCCTAGGCGACTCGGACACGGACACTTCATGTCGTGTCGGACACGAGAAAATACAGTTTATCGAGTCCTGTTCAGGTACCTATTTCTCTCTCCTTGCTACCCCATTTTTGATTCCGTCTGTTGCATCGCGACCCCTGCGTTACCCTCTCGGTGCCCGTCCAAACCGCTCGGTGCATCGCGTCTTGTGGCGATCGCGAACCGCGATCCAAAAATAGGAAAACCAACGCCATATTTCACCCCGGAACTGAGTACGCCCCGCCAAACGGGACGACTTGGTCGCGTGCGGTCTTCACAGATACGTGCGCGTCATTGATACGGACGTGCGGGATTTCGCAGAAGCTGATTCGGATGTGCGTGCACACCGGAATCAATACGTATCCGCGGACACCGTCCCGTATCCGACCTTTCTGAATCTCGCTGTAACTTAGTGTACACACGTCGGATCGAGATAAAACTTGTGCCATCGGACTCGTAGCAATACGCTGGTCCTGTGAGCCAAGTTTGGTTCAATTCTGAGAACGTTGACAAAATCGCGTGTCGTGGGCCCCACATGCTCCACTTGACGGGCGATTTTGTGATCGGCTCATCAAAATCCAATTCTGGAAGTTCCGTTGGATTTATATCATCGTTCCTGACCTGTTGACACTAAGTTGGACAGATTTGGAGACCTTTGACCCTGACGCATTTTCGGTGCAAAGCGGCCCACATGTGGACCCCGCTTTGACCCAAAATGTCATTTTTGCCCTTGTCTCCAAATTAGACTCAAGGATAGGCATTTTTAGCTGATTGATATTTTCTGAATCTGATGGTGATGTTTATTTCAGCAACCGGAGTACTACCTGCAAATCCCGCTGAGCTCAGAGCTATAATTAGAATCAGAACCCCAGGCAAGTGTACCTTGCCAATCTCTGCAGTTTTTGCTATATATTTCCTTGACATCTATACTTATTGTACATATTTCAACCTAGGAACGTGTGACTTACTTAGCGTTCGATTATAGTCGGGTGCCAACCCCGTACGCGGAGTTGTGTAAAGTCACATAGACATGGATATCGTGACCCTTTGCATTCTCGTACTTGTATTATCAAGTACGTTTTACCCAGGACACCTGACACTATTCATGATACAGAATCGTCCTGAGATATTCATGGTAATTCTGTATAGGATACAGTTTTCATGACTTATTCCTTTGCTTAGATATTATATGACTGGATGCATTAGTTATGATCCTGCGTGGCATGGACATGAGACATTGTGGACATGAGACGTATGATTATATTAGGTGGGAAGAGTCACACAGGCTACTGGTTGATTATATATATTATGCCGGTGTCTTAGTCTCACTACGAGCTAGACAACCACATGATATCACTGCTACCGGCTCCCTAACACAGAGCTTGTAGTGGTTTCAGCCTGAGATCTAGTGCTGCTCTTATCTTGCATATCACTTAGATGGTTATATAGTTTACCCTATTTATTTCATTATTTGCTGCACTGTATTTATTTTGGCATGAGCTTTCTTGTACCTTGTTATGTTCCCTGAGGACCTGGATCCGAATTATGTCCCCAGGATTAGCAGACGAGTTCGACCCAGAGATATACAGGACAGGAGCATTAGCAGGAGCAGAAGCAGGAACAGTAGCAGGCACTGGAGCAGTACCAGGTCCAGCAGTCGAGTGACTTCTACGGTATCTTCTGAGTATATACTGTTTTCATACTCAGTATTGTTGTTGATATCTTTATTCTTGTATCTTGATAGTTGTATCAGACTTGTATTGGGCTTGTTACCCCGATTTATGTACTTGTGACTTGATGATGATGTATATATTTTCTTTTGTTGACTTTGATATATTCTTTCTGTGGATGAGAATAGTATACCCTGACTGTTGTATTACAGCTTAAGTACGCCCCGATGGATCCATTAAATTGGGTTGTCCATCGGTGTGTGCTGCTGGCCATTGCCACGTGTCTAGTCCATCGATATTTTAGGACTGGGAAATGACATAGTTTTTATGGTAGCCCATGCAGGTCTACGACTAAATTGTTCGGTTTTAACTTAGGGATCGAACAGGCCTGCAATAAGATAGGATAAGTTTTAGGATCTCATCCACTTGCTTGAAACATTTTTGATATCCGTATCGGATTCGAATTAATTTCTTGAAATGCATCCTGCCTTGATTCCTGTATGCCTCTTATTGTTTATTTTGGTTGCAGAGTTATGGATTCACGAGCAAACGATGAGACTCCTGCAATATCACCACGGGATGTTTTGGTAACCAATGAAGAGGAAGTAACTCCAGTTGACGAAGGTCAATCCGCTCAACAGCACAGTCAAGCGAATCAGCAAGATAACATTCCACCATCGACGTAATTTACTCTACCAATGCCTGTAATCCCACAAGGGCAGGCCATAGACGGGCAGCAGATGTTTCAAATGATCTATGCAATAATGCAAGCTCAACAAGAGGCTTTGAGTCGCAGCCTAGTAACCGCACTAGAGCAGGCAGACCTACCAGCACGACGGCCAATGACGGGCTCTATTTCAGACTTTTGCCAGCTGAAGTCCCGTACCTTCTCAGGCAAAGAGGAGCCCACAGAAGTTCATGAATGGCTCACCAACACTCAACATCAATTAGAAGCAGCTGAGATTACAAGAGAACGTTGGATGACTGCCGTCAGAATGCAATTGACGGACAATGCTCATCACTGGTGGCTATCTGAGGAGACACGGCTCGGACCAGACCGAGTCACTTGGGAAGAGTTGTCTAGACTCTTTCATTCCAGCTATCGCTCGATCAGAACTTCGGAACAAGTTCAATCGCCTCACTCAGGATGCTATGACAGTGGAAGAATACAACGCGGAATTTATTCGTCTGAGTCGCTTTGCCCTAACCTTGATTCCGACAGAAGAAGAGAAGGCTGAGAAGTTTTTCGACGGACTAAACATTGAGCTACAGAAACTAATTGGATCCGTTGCTCCCACATCTTACTCGGACGTCCTTGCTGCAGCCCGACGCATGGAGTGCATCACTAGAAGAGAGACCAGTCTGAAGCGATCATCCATATCAGCACCATCCGGAGCACCACAAGAAGAAGTTGCAAAAAGACTTCACATTCACCAGCCACCAGAAGCATCTCCACAGGCAATACCTGTCTGTCCATATTGTCGCAAGTGAGGCCATACCGAGAACGAGTGCAGATGAAAAAGGAGATTATGTTTAGCTTGCGGATCCAGTCAGCATTTAGTGAAGGAATATCCTGAGCGTAGAGAAGGAGCTTCAACGGTAAACCAGCAAGCGTTACCAGTACCGAGGCCAGTCTATCCAGCATTGGGAGCATCACAAACGGAAGTTAAAGGAGTTCTACCACCAGCTCCAGGAGGGTATCAGCTGAGGCCACTTTTGATACCCCAGGCACTGCTCTTCCAGCATGCTCAGCAGCAGCAGAGGAATTGACTGCAAGGACGCAGACAAGCTCTGACGATGACCTTGGAGAACGTACAGATTCATGGAGTAGCTAATGCGAGTAAGTGATTCGTAGTTATCTCGTTCCTAGTAGTTCGTGCCCGTTGGTTCGTGACCCTAGACTTAACCTGATAGTTTTAACTTGCTAATAATAGATAACCAAGTGATAACCTAGAATGTTTTATAATTGTTAACCTGATATGTTTTTGAAAGATAAACTGGTTTTCTAAAACTGTAATTTTCTAGATTTCCTTCATTCGGGAAATTTTATAACTTTTAATGCTTAGGGAAATAATTTTTTCTAGGTGTTACTCTCAACCTTGATTCTCTTTGATTTTGATGTGCTTCGAACAATGTTTGCGACCGTGTCATCTCTGTTGATCGGTTATTCTTTGATTGCGAGGACGCAATCCTCTTAAGGGGGGTAGATTGTAACCCCCCTGATTTTCAAGAATTTTAATTTAGAATTTTCCTGAATTTTCTGGAATTTTTCTCTAATTAAATTCAGGTGTTTTAATTATTAAATAATTTTTAAATAATAATAAATAATATTAAAATATTATGAAAATAATATTTTATGGTGTTAAATGAAAAACTAGACATAGGGTAATTTTTTGGAAATTTATTGGACCCCAAAAATATTTTTAAAAGCCAAAAAACCTATTTTTAAATAATTAATTATATAAACCCAAAATAAATCGGGCTGAACCGGGTTCAAACCGGGATGAACCGGCCTGAACCCGGTCCAGCTGAACCCGACCGGACCGACCGCCCTAGCGGGTCGGGTCGGGTCCGCCCGACTGAACCCGCACTTGCGAACCCGCTAGCCCGTAACCCTTTCCCTTCTCCTCTCTCAGCCGCGTAACCGCCGCCCGATCGCCTTCCCGACCGCCGCGTAACCGTCCGCCGGTTGCTCAGCTCCCTCAGCCGCTCCACCTCCCGTAACCTCCGCCCGTCGGCCGACTCTCCCTCCCCCTCCCCCCGACCTCTATAAAACCTCTCCGCCTCCTCGTCGATCAACTCCTCCGCCACCTCCCTCAGCCGCAGACCCTCTCAGCGCCCGGCTCCGACCACCTACCCGCCGTGCCCGTGCCACCTCCTCCTGCCCAGCTCCGCCGGCGATGCCGCAGCCCCCAGCCCCTCTCCTTCCACCTCCTTCCTCCACCCTCGAGAGCAGCAGCAGCAGTGGGCCAGAGCTCCGCCGCCTCCGGCCGCCTGCCGCGCGCCGCCGCCTCCGGCCAGCGCCGCTAGTGCCGCCCCAGCCCCTTCGGCCTGCCTCCGGCCGGAGCGCCGCCCCCTCCGCCTCAGCTCCAGTCACAGCGACTCAAAACCCTAACCCTAGGCGACTCGGACACGGACACTTCGTGTCGTGTCGGACAAGAGAAAATGCAGTTTCTCGAGCCCTGTTCAGGTACCTGTTTCTCTCTCCTCGCTACCACATTTTTGATTTCGTCTGTTGCATCGTGACCCCTGCGTGACCCTCTCGGTGTCCGTGCAAACCGTTCGGTGCATCGCGTCCTATGGCAATCGCGAACCGCGATCCAAAAACAGGAAAACTAATGCCCTGTTTTACCCTAAAACTTAGTACGTCCCGCCAAACGGGATGACTTGGTCGCGTGCGGTCTTCACAGATACATGCGCGTCGTTGATACGGACGCGCGGGATTTCGCAGAAGCTGATTCGGATGTACGTGCACACCGGAATCAATGCGTATCCGCGGACACCGTCCCGTATCCGACCTTTCTGAATCTCGCTGTAACTTAGTGTACACACGTCGGATTGAGACAAAACTTGGGCCATCGGACTCGTAGCAATACGTTGGTCCTGTGAGCCAAGTTTGGTTTAATTCTGAGAACGTTGACAAAATCGCGTGTCGTGGGCCCCACATGCTCCACTTGACGGGCGATTTTGTGATCGGCTCATCGAAATCCAATTCTGGAAGTTCCGTTGGGTTCATATCATCATTCCTGACCTGTTGACACTAAGTTGGACAGATTTGGAGACCTTTGACCCTGACGCATTTTTGGTACAAAGCGGCCCACATGTGGACCCCGCTTTGACCCAAAATGTCATTTTTGCCCTTGTCTCCAAATTGGACTCAAGGATAGGCATTTTTAGCTGATTGATATTTTCTGAATCTGATGGTGATGTTTATTTCAGCAACCGGAGTACTCCCTGCAAATCTCGCTGAGCTCAGAGCTACAATTAGAATCAGAACCCCAGGCAAGTGTACCTTGCCATTCTCTGCAGTTTTTGCTATATATTTCCTTGACATCTATACTTATTGTACATATTTCAACCTAGGACCGTGTGACTTACTTAGCATCCGATTATAGTCGGGTGCCAACCCTGTACGCGGAGTTGTGTAAAGTCACATAGACATGGATATCGTGACCCTTTGCATTCTCGTACTTGTATTATCAAGTACGTTTTACCCAGGACACCTGATACTATTCATGATACAGAATCGTCCTGAGATATTCATGGTGATTCTGTATAGGATACAGTTTTCATGACTTATTCCTTTGCTTAGATATTATATGACTGGATGCATTAGTTATGATCCTGTGTGGCATGGACATGAGACGTTGTGGACATGAGACATATGATTACATTGGGTGGGAAGAGTCACACAGGCTACAGGTTGATTATATATATTATGCCGGCGTCTTAGTCTCACTACAAGCTAGACAACCACATGATATCACTGCTACCGGCTCCCTGACACAAAGCTTGTAGTAGTTTCAGCCTGAGATCTAGTGCTGCTCTTATCTTGCATATCACTTAGATGGTTATATAGTTTACCCTATTTATTTCATTATCTGCTGCACTATATTTATTTTGGCATGAGCTTTCTTGTACCTTGCTATGTCCCCTGAGGACCTGGATCCGGATTATGTCCCCAGGATTAGCAGACGAGTTCGACCCAGAGATATACAGGACAGGAGCATTAGCAGGAGCAGAAGCAGGAATAGTAGCAGGCACTGGAGCAGTACCAGGTCCAGCAGTCGAGTGACTTCTACGGTATCTTCTAAGTATATACTGTTTCCTTACTCAGTATTGTTGTTGATATCTTTATTCTTGTATCTTAACAGTTGTATCAGACTTGTATCGGGCTTGTTACCCCGATTTATGTACTTGTGACTTGATGATGATGTATATATTTTCTTTTGTTGACTTTGATATATTCTTTCTGTAGATGAGAATAGTATACCCTGACTGTTGTATTACAGCTTAAGTACGCCCCGATGGATCCATTAAATTGGGTTGTCCATCGGTGTGTGCTGCTGGCCATTGCCACGTGTCTAGTCCCTCGATATTTTGGGACTGGGGCGTGACAGCATCCGGGATTAAAGGTAGAGCTTTAGGGACGAAAAAGAACGACTAAAATCCTTCGCATACGTTGTACGTGATCGGGCTAGGTCGTCTTCTGTGCTGATAGCCTCTTCGAGAAAGATGATGCACAGAGATATTTTATCTTTTACGCCCACATTTCTAATGTGTCAGTGTAAAAACTCCATATTTCGCAGTCGGACATAAAAGCTTTGACTGTCGAAACTTGGCGTATACTATAAAATTTGAGTGTTACGTTTCTGGATGGAAATTCCGGCGTAATAACTCAACTTTGACAGTCTTGCGTAAAACACAGACTGTATACTGCCAACCTTGAATTTTACGTCTTTGAATAAGATTCCAGCATAAAAGATCAAGTTTTTACAGTCTTGGCGTAAAGTACACACTGTTGATTTTTGGCATATGCTGCAAGATTGCCTAGTATAGAAACTGATGTGTCTTTCTTGCATTTTGCAGTTAACTTGCATGCGTCTTCGCTGGCCGAGGTGATGGGTTCCGCTGGCGGGATGCTTCATTCCAACTACTTGGAGGATTTGTCCCACGTGACATTTCTTATCTCCGGACCCCAGTATCCTGAAGGAAGGGGAATCCTGATATCGGCTCAAGGCGAGCGAACACTGTTGAATATGATCAACGGAGAGCCCCTGACATACATAGACGGGGACCAATATATAAAGCCGGCTTTTCTCTTCGGGGACATGATTGACAAGCAGTCCCAGACGAAGCCTAAGAAAGAACTCTGGGTTTTCCCTGCAGGGGGCTTGATTCTGTATCTGCCCAAGATGCTGAGAGACTATCCCATCTCGGCATTCTTCCATGCTACACATCCCAGGAGGATGTCGTGGACGCTGACTCCCGATCTTCACGGCTGGCCGGGGAAGATATTTTATCAGAAAGGATCTGACCAAGGGTCATTTGTCAGCTGCCCTTCCGGCTCTGTGATGCCGTTCAGGGGATTATACCCGGGCAGTATCCCGAGTGAAGACAGCTTGGTGCTCCAGCCTGTCCAATTGCCGACTTTCTACAATAATTTCATGGGTCACGAGGGAGTATACCCTAAGGTGAACCCTCGGTGCAATGGGTGGATCACCCCAAAAAATCTTCGATGGGCTCGTTTAGCTGACTGGGCCCTGAAGCATTCAGACCGAGCTTGAGAGCATTGGTCTGTTCGCAGCTGTGAGTGCTACCAGTGTTGGGTTACTTCTCAACTCCAACCTATTTTTGGCTTTGATGGAGCGATATATCTCGCTCACTGGGACTTTCGCCACTCCACTGGAGGAGTTGGGATTGGCCCTCCACGAGATGGCAGAGATTTCGAGACTGCCAATGGGGGATACTCCTTATGAGGAGTATGTTCCCACGAACCGGGAGTTGGAGGATTCAGACCCTCGGGTAGTGGCAGTGTACCAGGAGCTGATGTGCCACTACCTTGCTTGCACCGCTTTTTATGGTGAGCCCTCCGATTTGGCTCATAACAATAAATGGGCGTCCTACCTCTTCTTTCACCGGGCCAGGACTGCTAAGCCAGAGAAGATCTTGGATACGAAGGATCAACCTTTGAATTTTCTGAGCGTGCTTAGTGCTCAGGTAGTCGACGATCTTATGGAGGACGCTCGGGCTCCGGACTAGATCCTCGACGAAGGGATAGGGAAATATCCTGTAGGCACCAAGGCCTATAGTTATTTGAGGCATTGCCGCAAGCCTCTGTCCAAGGAAGCTCAACTGGCTGGCTTCCTCTCCATATGGCTGCGTCGGCTGGTGGTACTCGGCATCGCATCTGCGGACCATATTTACCGCAATATGCTATGGCCTGCAGTGCGTCTGGTGTTCGGGGTAAGACTGGGCTTGCTCCCTGCCATGGTGTGCCGCATACAAGCTGGCCTAAGGGCCATGTCTGATGGGCTGCTCGTCGATAAAATATGGCGTAATAGCTTTCCAAGGGTAGAATTACCATACCTGTATCTGATGGGATGGTTAATTCTCCATAACCCCAGGGTGATGTCTCCCGGATCTGACAGTAGTTCGGGGGGTAGTTTCATGCTGAATTACAAGAAATTATCCTGGAATGTGACCACAGTTTTAGACTGTCGGCGGGCGCTGAATTTCAGTCACAGCTGGAAGGTCTTCTGCACTGTCCCCTCTGTACATCTCAATCAACAGGGGGATCAGACTTCAGGATGTAGGCGATGGGCAGACCATTCTTTCTCCTAAGGCTTTTAATTGGTTGGTCTGTATTAGACCTTTCCCTTTACTGTACAGAAGTGAAGACCATTGCTTCTTGGAGCCCTACCTGCCTAGTCGGTTTGCTAGGCAGTTTGGGTATGACCAATTGCATGTGGGCAATACCGTCACCAGCTTCAGGTCCAGGGGTGGACTCATTGATGGAGCGAGAGGATGGTGATACTTCATCATGGGTTGCACTGAAGCAATTTTTACCGTACCCGTCATTTCACTCTCCACGGAGCTGCGCATCCTCCACTCGTATGCCCAGTTCTATGTGGCAACCAACACCTTCCATCGCGATTTTGACATGCATAGAAGTTTTAGGGTGCCCTCCTCCAAGTCTGCAGGAAGAGATGAAGTCCCCTCGGTCTCTTCTGACGAGGGTGAAGATTTCGTCAATCCAGATGAGCCTCTATTGGCGGTGCCGAGGGGTGAAATACCTCCGCCTGCAGGGGCTTTGGTCATTTCTAGTAAGCGAAGGGCTCCTGTTTCGAAGGAGACTTCCCCTCGCAAGAGGAAAAAGAAGACGGTTACTCGTCCTCTCAGAATTCCTGGTAATGAGGCTCCTAGAAGTGAGCCTGCATCTTCCCCTGTTGGGGATGATTCTTTGGTTGGAGGTTCCTCGCCTTTTAGAGAGGGAACCTCTTCAGTTCCGGCTGGCGGTGCCGGAGAATTTTTGCTTGAGGCTGCTGTCGCTGCTACCGCTTCAGGTAGTAGTATGAGATCGCCTTCGGGGCCGAGCCGAGTAAGGATATCTTTATTCGGATCAGCATCGAGAGAAACCCCTGCCGTGTCTGCCAGTGCGCCCAGCGAGATTCTAGTCGATGAACCTCGGTTGGAACTTGACGAGGACCTGGAAGAATATTTGCCAGTGTCGGTTGACACACCACCTTCTCCAGGTATGACAGCTTGCTAAGCATCATTAAGAAATGATTTAGCTGTACTGGCTGTAGACGCGACATATATACCATCGGCCGTGGGTAAATGTCGTCCTTACGCCTCTTTTTAGTAAAGTTAACATCATTTCGATATTAACTTTCTTTTGTCTTCTTTTCATGGGAAGACATCTTCGGGGAGGGTAGTGTTGACGCGCCTTTTGGCACTGTTTCAGCTCCTAGCGATGGCATGGAGGTGCCTGACTTCGAAGAGGAAGTATTTTTGGGTGTCGGCTCGCCCGAAATGGTTCCGATGTCTCAGGAGGAGGAGGAGCCTGTCATTGCCACATTGCCTCCTTTGAGTATGCCGGTCACTTCGTCCATTGTCGGCGCATCTTCTTTTGTCGCATCCTCTGTTGAGGCGACGGCTGTGGCAATATCGTCTGCGGTCGTTCCTGGAGAGAGGTTCGCAGCCACTCTCAGCGTACATTCGGATCTAGCCATGCTGACTGAGCAGTATACTGGTATCTTCTACACCACTATGAAAATATTGATATCAATGGTGTTGGAGAAGAATCTGAGCTTTGAGGCTCTGAGGAGGTAGTCTCAGTTTGCGATAGTGCCGATCAGAGACTACAACGACACTGGGATAGCTGATGCACTGGAGGAGATAGTTAATAGTTTGGAGCAGCCCATTAACGAATATCTGCAACTATCTCGAGGCAGCATTAACGGTCTCGTTCAAGATAGGTATGACTCCCTGACTGCAGAGCTTGCTGGGCGACTGGAATCTTTGAATAAATCCGTCCAGTAACAGCAGCAGAAGATGGATCATGAGCGTGCCGAACTGGAGTACGTCATTCCTTAGCTGACTCAGTGCAAAGTCAAATACGAGAAAGAAACAGTGAGGGCCCGCAGATTGAGAGATGAGCTAGCTCAATCAGAGGCAAAGTTTCTCTCTTTGTCGGCAGCTCGAGATGTGCTGAAGCATCGAATGGAGACCACTCAACAGAACCTGGCGCATGTGGGCGTCGTCCACTTAGGTTTTGTACATGCTCGGTCTGAGCTAGTTGCTTTGAACAATGATGCGACAAGGTTGGAACATGATCGCGCCGATGTCTTGAAATCCAGGGATGAGAGAATGGCTGCTCTGACATAGCAGATTCACGACCTGACCGCTCCCCCCAAATGATGTACTTTTTTTGCTTTCCATGTAATTTTGCTCTTTCTAGGAATAATAAAGAGGCTTTCATCTGACTTTATGGACCCATTATTTTGGAATATAAATGACAGGTTTGGGTGAAAGTGATATCAGAGGTAATATGGACGTGATATACTCTCGGTAAGTTTCAGCAGGACATATCTATTCAGAGGTTATATGGACATGATAGAATATGCTTCAGCTAAAATTTGTACACAAAACACTATCAGAGGTAATATGGACGTGATAGGCCTTGAAGTTTCAAATTAGTTAAACATATCTATTCAGAGGTTATATGGACATGATAGAATACGATCCAACTAGTTTCGTTTTGGAAGTAGTTTTGTCAGAATGAGATCTTCGCCATACTCCGTTTGAGCAAAGGAGGTTAAGCATAGTACCTCTTCAGGAATTTGCCATTGATAGGAGCCATCAATAAGTCTCCGTTAGGCTTGGCTAACCTATAAGCGCCGTTTGAGAACGTCGTCTCGATCACATAAGGGCCTTCCCATTTGGGCTAGAATTTACCCTTACTCCTGTGAGTAAGAATCATCGGCCTTCTCACAGCTAAAACTAGCTCGCCAACTTTGAACACTCTTTCCTTTACTTTTTGGTTAAAAGATCTGGAAATACGTGCCTGGTAGAACGCGATGCGCTGTTGAGCCTGAAGCCGTTTCTCGTCTAATCCTTCTAGCTCTTGAAGCCTTAACAGGTCATTCTTTTCTTGAGTCAACTCGTTAGCCACTGCTATCTTGAGTGACGAAATTTGGACTTCGATGGGGAGAACTGCTTTGCTCTCGTAAACCAATGAGAATGGGGTATAACCTGTCGGTGTTCGTACCGTTGTGCGGTATGCCTAGAGACATTCTTCTAGCTTCTCATTCCAATCCCTTTTGTTCGAAGAGACGGACTTTTTTAAGATCTTGATAATGGTTTTGTTGAAAGCTTCCGCCAAACCATTAGCAGCAGGATTATATGCCGTAGAGGCCACATTTTGTATCCGATTTTTATCGCAAAATCGATAAAACGCTTGGCTGATGAATTGAGGCCCATTGTCATGAATTATCCTCTGGGGTATCCCAAAGAGATAAATGACGTGATGCTTGATGAAGCTGATCATATTAGATACCTTCACCTCAGCAAGAGGGATCGCCTCTGCCTATTTGGAGAAGTAATCCGTGATGGCCAGTATGAACCGGTGACCTCTGGAAGAAGACGGGTGAATAGGACCAATGATATCCATATCCCATGCTTCGAAAGGCCAGGATGCGACCGTAGGATGTAGATATTCAGGAGGTTGATGTATAAAGTCTGCATAGACCTGACAGGCTCTGCATTGCTTTGCATACTTTATTGCATCTGTGATCATAGTAGGCCAGTAATAGCCCATTCTCCTGATTCGATCCTGTAGCTTAGGACCGGGTTGATGCGCTCCGTATATGCCGTCGTGAGCTTCACGGATAACCCGCTGTGCCTCGTCATCGGAGAGATATCTCAATAGTAGTCCATCGTAGGTCCAGCGATATAGACACTGTGAAGACGCATCAAAATAGAAGCGTAATGATCATCTTTTGACGGATACTACTTCTTTAGGGTCCTCCGGCAAGATTCCGTATGCTATAAAATCTATAAAAGGACTTCTCCAGTCTCTCTTTGGAGGATCGGTGTTCATAGCGTAGCTGCGTTCTATGTGAAAGTTATTTTTCACACAGAATAAATCTCTGTTAAGAAGGATCACCGAATTCTGTCTTCTTATGGGAGTAGCTAAATCTGCAGCTAGACTGGCTAGGGCATCAGCTTCCAGATTCTGAGATCGAGGTATATTCTCTAGGAAGAACCCTTTGAATGTCATGGCTATCTCGACCGTTGCTCGGTGATTGGGGATGAGGTCTGGATTCTGGACTTCATATATTCCTCTGACTTGATTGACGATCAGTAGAGAATCACCGAAAGCTTCCAGAGATTCGACGCCCAATTCTTTAGCGACTTAGAGCCCAATTAGTAGAGCGTTATACTCTGCCACATTATTGGAACAGGGCTCGCTAAGAGAATATGCCCTATAGATGACGAGTTTATCAGGAATAACCAGGACAATTCCTACTCCTGAAACCACGTTTCCCTTGGGACCAGTCCTTGAGGCACCATCGAAGAATAGTTGCCATGCATCACTTTCCATTGCAGAATTATATTCTGCAACTTCGTCGGGAATGTCCTCATATAGTTTGGAGGCCTCCGGGATCGGATGAGCAGCTAGGAAATCAGCAAATGCTTGGCCTTTGATGGACTTCTGAGGGACGTACACCATGTCATACGGTGTTAATAGTATCACCCAAGTCACGAGTCGGGAATTAAGAACACTTGGCTTGTTCATCAGTACCCGAAGAGGATTGATCCTGGAGATGATATGAATAGTTTGGCCTGTGATATAGTGTCACATTTTTTGAATAGCGAACATCAGAGCCAAGCATTCTTTTTCCACCGGGCTGTACGGGTGTTCAGCTCCGACCATCATCCTGCTTAGATAGTAGATAGCCTGTTCATGACCCACATCGTTCTTTTGTGCGAGAAGAGCTCCCAGAGAATGATCCATCGCTCGAACATACAGCAAGAATGGTCTTTCTATGACGAGAGGCACCAGAACTGGAGGATTAGTGAGGTAGCGTTTGATATCATTAAATGCTTGCTGACAGGCTTTGTCCTATACGAAGGATACACCTTTCTTCATGAGACGAGAGAAGGGCTGACATCTCCTAGAGAGGTTGGATATGAATATCCGGATATAAGCCAGACGACCTTGAAATCTCCTGAGTTCTCTCAGATTACGGAGTGGTCGCATTTCTAAGATGGCATTGACTTTATCAGGGTCCACTTGAATGCCTTTGGCGGTAATGACAAATCCCAAGAATTTGCCACTAGATACCCCCAGAAAGGACTTTGTAGGATTCATTTTGAGTTGATGTTGGCGCATCAACTCAAATACTGTCTTCAAGTCTTGGATATGATTATCCTTGAGCCGGCTTTTGACAGCTACATCGTCCACGTAATATTCCACTGTTTTGCGTAAATGCTCATAGAATATGTTACTCATAGCCCGTTGGTACATAGCTCCGGCATTCTTCAGTCCAAAGGGCATGACCGTATAGCAATATACCCCCAATGGTGTCCGGAAGGCAGTATGCTTCTCGTCTTCAGGATGCATCTTGATTTGATTGTATCCTGAAAATCCGTCCATGAAAGACATACGTTCAAAACTGCATGTATTGTCAATCATGACGTCTGTGATGGGAAGAGGAAACTCATCCTTGGGGCAGGCTGTATTCAGATCTCGGTAATCGATGCAGACACGTACTTTTCCATTTTTCTTTATGACCGGGACAACATTGGCCACCCAGTCGGGATGTTGTTCTTCCCGGATGAAACTGCAGGCTATCAACTTCTTGATTTAAGCTTCAATGGCGTCCATCATATCCGGGCGGAACCGGCGTTGGTGCTGCTTCACAGGCTTCAAATCGGGCAATATATTGAGTTTATGAGTAGCCATATTTGGATCAAGACCTGGCATATCCTCATAATTCCACGCAAAGACGTTGATATATTCTTTTATCAGCTGGATAACTTCTTCCCTTTCTTCTTCGGAAAGATTATTACTGATAAATATTGGCTTTGGCGAAAGTTTATCCCCAACATCAATCTGGATAACTTTATCTTCAGTGGGAGGTTCTCTCTGCTCGAAGCGGAATTCCCATTGTGTATCCATTTGCTGAGCCCAAGCGTCATTCTCAAACAGTTCAGATTCTTGTTCGTCTGCTTCGAAGGAATCCGTCACTACTATATTTACTGATAATGTTCGTTCGAGAGCATGAGATGAGTCGGAGGGCGCTGAGCCATTTTGAGAAGAGATATCCTCGTTTGACTCAGAAGTTGCAAGGGAGGTGGTATACCCTAACCCGAAACGAGTTTATTGATAGTAGGGATCACCGTACAGCGGCATTCGTCTGCCTTTCCCATAGTTGAGACCTGGTTCCAGCTTCAAGTCATAACCCATACTTTGCATGATCTTCAAAGCTTGTGGGCTGTATCGGTGAACTTGTATTTTACCTACATCGTCGTCGAAAGAATCTTCTTGTACAGTCGGTTCATTGCGTATGCGGCCGAAGACTATTGAACACTGACTGTTGCAGGCAGGCGGGACAATAAAGATAGAATCCTCATGTGGTCCATATGTCGTGATGACATTGGACGACGATGATACTTCCCACACATACGGATGATATGAGTCTATAGCTTCCAAGAATTTTTGTGCTACAGGTTCTATATCGTCATGGGGAGAAGATTCCTAATTTAGAATTTGAGCATCAATATACTAGAAAAGAGGATCTTTATTATCATCTGAAACTGCGTTCCTGGTTGTATTTACATCGATCGGCTGCCTGTTGCGCCGAAGGTTGATGACCAAGGGTGGAGGCTTCTGGTTCAAAGTGATCACTAGAGGATCACCTCATCTTTCTGACCTGGTTTTGTTCAGGTGGATAGCCATAGGCTCCATGGCTTTTGGACAAGTAGTTCGCCCTTTCACCTTGATTGACAGAGGTTGCTCGGCAGAGGGTTCTTCTGGCTCCCGGTGGAATTCCTTCTCTACTTTGCCTGACACCTCTTCCGTGTAGTCTTGAGAGTACAACACGGCATCAGAGTAGTAGGATTCTACTCCTTTAAACGGGTTCAGGTCAGCAAACTCCGTTTGTACTGTTTCTTGGGCATCTATATATTTAAAGCATTGATGTAGAGTCGAAGAAACGATGTTGTAGTCGTAGATCCAAGGTCTACCCAGCAGAATGTTGTAGGATACCTCTGAATCAATGACATAACATGTAGCCACTGATCTGAGGTCACCAATCTGGATCCTCAGGCGAATTTTTCCCAACGGCTTACTTTTCCTGGCGTTGAAACCCACGATTGTAGTGGTGGTGTAAGCCAATTCGCTGGTAGGAATCCTCAGCGGTCTGAGAAGACTATGCGGAATGATGCTGATCGATAATCCCGGATCTATGTGAATCCGGTCGACCTCCGTGGAACCGACGTATCCGGTGTAATAGAGGGGTCTGTCATGCCTGTTATGATTTAACAGCATGTCATCTTGAGTGAAAGTGATATTCGGGACCACCTCCATCACACTGTGGCATTGAGGACACTCCACGGGTTCTTCGTCAGGGGACTTAAGCTGGGTCAAGTATGCATCCGCCTGCATCAATGCTTCACTCAGGGCTTGACGAGTGTCTTGAGAGAGCCTGAGTAGTTCGAAGATGGACAACCTGGCTGGTGTATTAGCCAGTTGGGCCAGGATATCGAAGTTGTATGGCTTCTCTAAACCTTTGTTTTGAATGTTTTTCATAGGTTTATCGAAATGTACTACTTTTTGCTTCCCCTTGTCCGCCGAAGTCGGTCTTGAAGGACCGGTCTCTGGTATGGCGGGTTCCGGTTCTGAAGGCTTGGCAGCTGAAGCGTCTGCCGGTGCATCTTCCTGACTCGCTTCATAGTCCTTGAGGTAAGCTTTCCCTGAACGGGTTCCAGTAGCCAAAACCTCGTCTTCTGATACCGAGTGTACCGTAATCATGTGACACGGTTTATGCTTCGAGTTCTTCTTAGACTTAGCCTTAGCAGCTTGAGTCTCTTTCTCGATCTCTGACACCAGATCTGGATGAACCCAGATGATCTTGCCCCGCTGGGTAGTTAGGGGTAGCAGGTCATGATTTTGACCCCTAGCTGGAGGGAGATTAACGATGTTTATCGTTGTCCGGGAAATAGGTGTAATACCGTCCGGGACTTCTTAGGGAGGCAGATTGCCAAATTACAGAGAGATCATGTTGGCTGTGACCGTCTTCTCACTGTTGCGTAGAGTGATGGCCTTAGCATCGATCAGCTCCTGGATCTTCCTCTTCAATACATAACACGCTTTTGTAGGGTGGTGTATGTATCTATGGAAGATGCAGTACTTGGGGTTATTAGTACTGCCGACTTCATTGGTCCGCTTCTCCTCAGGAAGGGTAATCTTGCCGCTTTTGACGAGATACTCGAATATGCTCGAAATATCATCGTCGTCGAAAGAGTATACTTCAATGGGCCTGGAAGTCCCAGGTTTCGTCTGCGTGGTTGCCACAGTCTTTTGCCTGGACGTATTGATTGCCAGAGCTTCTTTTCCTTTAGAACCACGAGGATGGTCGCTGTTGGGGGATGACCTCTTGCCTCTATCGGAGGCAGAGATCATGATGCCATTATCACACGCCTTCTGACTGTTGTCCTCGACGGCTACCGCTGAGATGATGAACGAGGGCCAATCATGGAATTGATATGGTCCTGTGAACACCGAGATTATGGGAAGAAGGTTCTTTCTGTAAATGTCCACCAATGCCGAGTCTGGAACTCCGGGAGGCATTTGCAAAGTGGCTTGACAAAAATATTCGATGAAGGTGCGAACGTCCTCTTTTTCCTTCTGCTTCACTTCGATGAGAGAGGACATAGACATGTCCATCCCTCCCTCATAGAATCTTGCAAAGAATAAGGCCTTGAAGTCTTCAAATGAAGTAATACAGTTGTCCGCCAGGCTACGGTTCCACTGGTAAGCCACTCCCGAGAGACAGCCCTTGAACACCCGAGTGAGGAGGGCGTCATTCTCCTGTAGTAACACCGTCATCATACTGAAGTAGTTTATGTACTGACTCGGTGACGTTTTTCCCTCGAACAGAGCCATGGTCTATGGTTTGTATTTAGGAGAGAAATGGGCCTCTTCCCAGATAGCCGGGTAAGGCTGGTTGATTTCTAATTTCTTGAGCTGATCTTTGTGCTTCAAGGCATCAAATTGGGCTTTCAACTCCCGTACTGCCTACATCGGATTTTCAGCCGGTAGCGGGACTATGGAGTGGTGAGGAATCGGTTGCATCGTGATTCCAGCGGGAGGTAATACATTCTCCGAGTGAGGAAGATGAGGAACTGCTGACTCCTGATCTAGAGCAGGCTCTTGGATCGTGTTGGATGGTGGTAAGTCCACCCCCACACGTATCTGAGTTGGAGGGACCGATGCTTGAGCCATAGCAGCTGTGTGTTGAGTCAGCATCATCTGGTGCATGTTCTCCATCATGGATTGCATCTTTTTCAGAGATGTCTCTAGTACAGTAATGCATTGCTCAGCGCTACCGGACGGGGAAGCTTCCTCGCGTTCATCTCCAATGGCATAAACTCCCATATCCCTGGGTGTCATTGAAAGATTAGTATAGGTCTCTGTAGAAGTTGACTCTATACTTTCGATATCTGATTCGGGAGACTGGCGACCCCCAGTGTCAGAATCAGAAGAGTACGAAGCCGGTTGTCGTGACCTCGAATGAGTGTTTCGGAACACCCCAGCTTCAGTATTCCTAAGGAGGTTGTTGAATCTTCTTCGGCTCGGAGTTCTAGAGGGATGACGTCTTGAGCTCGACCTTCCTCTAGGTATGTATGAAGCTATGTTCACTGATGCATGTGTGGGCTTTTCTTTCTGGAAAGACGGAGAGTAGCTCAACCGGTCGAAAACCGACCATTTTGCTTCAGATCAGCAATAATTAACTACAATCCTATGACTATTACAACAGTGATCGCTAGGAGGCGTAATAGACATGCTGGAAGATCCCCTCTCCTTGCGTTTCTGGATCAGATACTCACGCAAGTCAGGAGGAGTTACAGAAGAAGAAGAAGATGGCTTGTTCCTTCTGTTCACATCAGTGGGCATGCGGATGTTGGGAACCATAGTTTTCCCTGTGCCACCCGTATACAACAGGTTGGCCATCTGGGTAGCGGATAATCCCCGAGGAGGGTGTCTTTCCGTAAACTGAGCCTTCTTTACGATGAGGGGCTTCCCCTGGCGTAATTCGGAGCTCTGCTCAGGCTGGCGTAAAGCTGAGGATGTCCTCAGTCGGCCGTCAGCCTCTCGCGTAATCCGGAGGGCGGGCAGATTCTTCCCTTGCTGGCGTAAAGGCCGAGAAGTTGAGCAGTCCGCCGCTTGCTTTCCCTTGCGTAGATTGCAGGGATCATCTATTTTTCCACGGAGGGCAGATGCATTTTTACGCGCGGAGCGTGTTTGGAATTCATGATTCGGCGTTGTGGCATTATCAGAAATTTTGTCTATTCCGTCAGAGACGGGAGACAGAGTTTTACGCGCAGAGCGCGATGTATACTTTTGGACTAGCGCTGAGGCATTGCCAGAAGTTTTGTCTGCCCTGTCAGCGACAGGCGACTGAGTTTTATGCGCTAGGTGCGGAGTATACTTCTGGATTGGCATTGAGGCATCGTCAGAAGTTTTGTCTATTCCGTCAGTGACGGGAGACTAAATTTTACGCGCAAGGTGCGGATGGAGCAATGCTACAACCTCGTTGGTCGAAGAGATCAAAGAGTCGACAGGAATGGTAGGGGATGTCTTGGGCATCCAGACCTTACGCAGCTTCCTGTTGTCTTGGACAGAGAGAGAGTGAGAGCTACCCCCTGTTCGAAGCATGTCTTCGTAGGCAGACTGGTCGAACTGGACGACCAGTGTCTTCTTCACGGATCCCACGGATACCGCATCGTGTTGAGCAATTGCTTCATCATCAGAAGAGAAAGATATCCCCAGCAGAGTCGCCATCTTGTGTTTGATAATAAATGAAAGAAATGGAAATGAGGTTTATATGAAATCCGCTCTTAGGTTTATAAACAAGAAGTACAATTAATCCTATAAGAGGATGTTAAGTATAATTTTTTAATCTGGGTAAATATTGCTATAGGAGTCTGATCTGCAGTCGATCACTTTGTCCATTGGACCACACGATGATAAATAAGTGCCGTAGAAGACAGAAAACCGCTTCGAAGGTTGCTGAAGAGAGTGGATGCTCGATGCCAAAGTCGTCGATCACTACTCTTTGCCTGAGCTCTGGATTATTCTCTCTTGATCTCCTTTTTTCACTCTTTTTTTAACCTCTCAATCTTCCATTTTTCGACCAATTTTCCCCCATTGGACCTCTGTCGATAGAGGTCTCTATTTATAGAGTTTTAGTGACAGTGACCACTCGGTCGGCGTAGAAACCGCGTAGTGGAAAGTAAAGCACCCTTTTACACGATGGTTAAAATAACCGTTGCCCGCGTATAAATGACCTTTTGAATGAGCGTGTGACGCGTGTCCAATTAAGAGGCGATGCGTATAACTGCTGCGAAGATCACAGCATAAAAGCCACGTAGGTAGTTATCCCTCGCGTAGAGAAGGTTGGCGTAGAAGCCAATAAATGTCACCATGGCGTAAAAGCCAAAGAGTTATCAAACCGACATAGAAGTCGAGTAGGCGTAGAAGCCGAGTAGGCATAGAAGCCGAGTGGGCGTAGAAGCTGAGTGGGCGTAGAAGCTAGCTGATCCTCCTTCTTTGAATGAGGCTTGAGCGAATTCTGGACCCAATAGCCTTAATACACATCAATGCATTAATGTAAATGTGGCCTAAGTTGGCGTATTCTAAGGAGATAGCGTACAGCGTGCTCCCATAGCTGAGAATAGCCTGATGACGTAATGTGCCACAGTGATGATGTAGATGTTTTAGCCAAAATTACGGCTTTTGGAGATATAATCAAATATCTTGCATTAAATGCAGAGATCTGCCATTATCCTGCGCATTAAATACAGATACGCGCCTCAAGCTCTGTCATCACTCTACGCGTTAAATGCAGAGACGTGCCTCGAGCTCTGTCATCAGTCTGCGCATTAAATGCAGAGACGTGCCTCGAGCCCTATACGAAGAGCAGCTTTTGACATGGCAGTCTGTTTGTCTTCTGCGGAGCGTAAGAAGTTCACATCTGCCTGTGTAAAACTAGGCAGCGTATTCCCTTGTATGCGTAAAAGCAGTTTACGCCAAGGAAATGGCACTAAATGACAGTCTGGGTTGCTGTGCCGCGCCATCATTATAGCCGTTGCCTGGGGAGTCATGCAGTACTCTTTGTCAGAAGTCAGACATCAGGTTCACTGCATGATTTGACAGGTTCATTTTGAAGAATACGAAGCATTCCTCGTACACTTCAATGCTGCATTAAAGCGGATGAGTTTTACGCCGTAAAGGCGATGTAGCACCCTTTTTACGCTGAAGCAGCCTGGACATACTGTATTATGCGGATAGTCCTTGAGCTTATATTTTACGCTGTACTTAGCGGAAAAAGTTCTGTTGTACGCTGAGGGCTCCGAAGTCATCTTTTTATGCTGCCCAGTATCAACATGCTGCGTACAGCTATCCAGCTTATTTTTTATGCTTCTACAACATGTCCTAGGGCATCATGTTGGTCCCCAACAGATATTGTTTATCATCTACAGTAGTAGAGGGCACTATATGGCTATATTATATATTATTACATGATTACTTGCGTGGTGGCCTTACGAGTGACCGGTGCTTACATACTATGTGATATGCATTTATTGGCTCGGCCAGCCTGCCTCGCCATCAGCATGATATGAGGATTCCAATATTGTATTATTCTTCTGGGATAACCCAGATATCATATAGCAAGTCGTAGAACTGATTGGTCGTTATAACTTGACTCTCTATGCATGTGCTGGTAGTCTAGGGACATAAACTATTAAGGTACGATGGTTCAACCCTTGTCCTTGTTTGGTTGTAGGGTTTCGCCAATGTGTCATAATAGGTCATGTATCAAAACTGCATATTATACCTATATCTTAGCTTGTATTATGGCATGTGTGTTCTGGATTATATTGGTGTGTTGTATCTTCGTCGTGTTCATAATTGGTGAATCGTACTTGTACTTGTTTAGTTATAGAAGTGTCCTACTGCTTCGACGAAAGGTTATACGCTTGCAGTTGTGGCACGGATTTCTATTTTATGTACTTTATTAGTTTTGCTTCATTCATTTGTGCTCCTTTGTGGTACTTGCTCTCGGGGCCTGACCCCACTGATTTTGTCTGTCCAGGTTTAGTAGTAGAGCCCGAGGATCCTATCTTACATCCGACTGATGGAGTACACCAGGAGGATGTCCGTCGAGGAACTTGAGTGGGTTTCTTCTCCCCCAATTTGAGTATCATTTTGTATTATCTTTTGGCATTTAGTCGACGACACTTGTTAGCTGGTTTATCTGGACCTTAGTTCCTTTACATGATTGTATATTATTCAGACTGCGGCTGACTTACAATTATGTACTCTTGACAATGTACTAGTTTATCATTCTATATAACTGATTTTATGATCATTCTGATAGAGTGTCAGAGACGCCTAACTGCTTTCTTACATGTTCATTCTTATTGTTTCTTGACTGATGATTGAGACATAGATGTTCTTGATCCTAGGTAACTTGATTGTAGTATGCACCCTCTTGTCTCTAGACAACCTCAGCACATTACGGGTTACTTTAGTATTCCGTAAGGTGTGGTTGGCCGAGTTATGCTCTCGCTCTCTTTAGGGGTGTAACAGCTTGGGGAGGGTTTCATCATGGTTCTCTGCACCTACAGATATGTCAATATAACATGATCAGTGAACTGGGCATTGAAGTAGAGTTGTAAACTAATCTGAAGGAACGAATGACACCTTTGCCTCTTACAGCCTGGGTTGTCAGCACAAACACTTGTTCTAGTGAGGCCTGCAATATAAGGACTCGTGGTATAGAAAGAATGGAGAAGCACATACCCGATCCAATCGACACTTATTCTCCATCAAGTTCCTGTCCCTCCAGCGAAGTACGCAAGTCCGCCAGGTTAATATTTATCCAAGGGGAACCAGCATCAGGAAGGGGGGTCGTTATACCCTCCTGCTTTTGTCTCCATCTCTGATATTATGGCATCGATGTCGGTTCTAGGGATCACACCCTCAAATTCCTTCACAGTCGTGTCAACATGTCCAGGAGGGGCTTCTTCTTTCTATGGGTGGTGGTTGGAGAAGGAAGAATAACTTCTATCTTAGGATCTTCCCTACCAAAGGAAGTCGCAATAGTAAAGCGTTCCTTGGTGATTATGGCCTACTACAAAAGGCGAGATGACTCAGGCACTATGTAAGTGATGGGTAAAATAAGTTTGGATGCAGCGTCAAGGACGGGATCTACCTCAACTGCCTGAGAAGTGGAAATGTTGGTTCCCACAGCAACGTAGGAAGAAGTCGATGCACTGATACCCATAGTAGTGGGAGGAGGAGAAGATATACTAATCCTTTCAACAACTGGAGGAACGATCGATGTCCCGACTACACCAGGATAGTTGGTTGGAAAAGAAAATAAACTTCTTCTCGGATGGGTCGAAGGCCTACCTTGCTGCCTCTTGGAGATTATGGTCTTCTTCTTTGCGGGATAACGCTCGGTGGGAGGTATTATCTTATACTTTCGTGACTTCAGAGAGAGATGCATGGCGAAAGAAGGCTATTTTTCCAACTCGCCCATGAGTGGTTCTGGTGTTTCGTCCATGGGAGCATTGTCCTCTTCCTCAACCAATGAGTTAGCATCCTCCTCAGTCGTGGTAGTTGCTTTTTCTGCTATCTTGAAGCTACCTCGGATCAAAATCTAGATGGAATTTGTTGATCGAGCAGTAAAAGTTAGCATAGGAGTGCAAGATGTGCAGCTGAGTATTCCTAGAGTGTAGAGTAAACTTGATACCGATGTAGCCCATGCTAAAGTACGGCCACCCATTGGCTCCATCAATTAATCTCCCAGAGGACCAGAGACAGGTGTTGCATTCCCAACATGAAATTGGTCGTAGCTAAATTGTCTTGTAAAATGGCTAGGCAGATATGGCTCGATAGAGCATCCGGTGTCACTCATGTAGATCAGATGGGAAGGTCGGATGCTAAGCAGCCAATAAAAAACCCCAGCTAGTAAGTGTAGAAGCATAAAAAATATGCTGGATAGCTATACGCAGCATGTTGGTACTGGACAGCGTAAAAAGATGACTTCAGAGCCATCAGCGTACAACAGAGCTTTTCCGCTAAGTACAGCGTAAAATATAAGCTCAAGGACTATCCGCGTAATGCAGTATGTCCAGGCTGCTTCAGCGTAAAAAGGCTGCTACATCGCCTTTACGGCGTAAAACTCATCCGCTTTAATGCAGCATTGAAGTGTACAAGGAACGCTTCGTATTCCTCGAAATGAACCTGTCAAATCATGCAGTGAACCTGATGTCTGACTCCTGACAAAGAGTACTGTACGACTACCCAGACGACGGCTATAATGATGGCTCGGCACAGCGACCCAGACTGTCGTTTAATGACATTTCCTTGACGTAAACCGCTTTTTACGAATACATGAGAATACGCTGCCTAGTTTTACACAGGCAGATGTGAGCTATTTTATGCTCCACAGAAGACAAACAGGCTGCCACGTCAAAAGCTTCTCTTCGTACAGGGCTCGAGGCACGTCTCTGCATTTAATGCGCAGAATGATGGCAGATCTTCGAGACACGCCTCTGCATTTAATGTGCATAATGGTGGCAGATCTTCGAGGCGCATATCTACATTTAATGCGCAGAATGATGGCAGATCTTCGGGACACGCCTCTGCATTTAATACGCAGGATGGGGGCAGATCTCTGCATTTAATGCAAGAGATTTGATTATATCTCCAAAAGCCATAATTTTGGCTAATACGTCCACATCAACGCTTTTGCGCATTATGCCATCAGGCTATTCTCGGCTATGGAAGCACACTGTACGCTATCTCCTTGGAATACGCCAACTCAGGCCACATTTACATTGGTGCATATTAAAGCTATTCGGTCCAGAATTTGCTCAAGCCTCAGTCAAGGAAGGAGGATCAGCTGGCTTCTACGCCCACTCGGCTTCTATGCCTACTCGGCTTCTACGCCCACTCGGCTTCTATGCCTACTCGGCTTCTACGCCTACTCGGCTTCTATGCCGGTTTGATAACTCTTTGGCTTCTACGCCATGGTGACAGTTATTGGCTTCTACACCAACCTTTTCTACGCGAGGGATAACTACCTACGTGGCTTTTATGCCGTGATCTTAGCAGCAGTTATACGCATTGTCTCTTAATGGGACACGCGTCACACGCTCATTCAAAAGGTCATTTATATGTGGGCAACAGTTATTGTAACCGTCGCATAAAAGGGTGCTACTTTCCGCTACCCGGCTTCTACGCCGACTGAGTGGTCACTATCACTAAAACTCTATAAATAGAGACCTCTATTGACAGAGGTCCAAGGTCAAAAAAAGGTCGAAAAATCCATAGGTGGAGAAAACAGGTCAGAACCAAGGTCAAAGATTCCAAGATCAAGAGAGAAGGTCAAGGAACCAAGAGTCGAAGAGTCTTTGAGAGAGAAGAATCCAGAGCTCAGGCAAAGAGTAGTGATCGACGACTTTGGCATCGAGCATCCACTCTCTTTAGCAATCTTCGAAGCTGCTTTCTGTCTTCTATGGCACTTCTTCATCATCGTGTGGTCCAAGGGACAAAGTGATCGACTGCAGATCAGACTCCTATAGCAATATTTATCCAGATTAAAAAATTATACTCGACATCCTCGTATAGGATTAATTGTACTTCTTGTTTGTGAACCTAAGAACGGGTTTCGTATAAAATTCGTCTTATCTCTTTCGTTTATTATCAAACACAAGATGGCGACTCTGCTGGGGATATCTTTCTCTTCTAATGAGGAAGCAATTGCTCAACACGATGCGGTATCCGTGGGATCCGTAAAGAAGACCCTGGTCGTCTAGTTCAACCAGTCTGCCTACGAAGATATGCTTCGAATAGGGGGTAGCTCTCACTCTCTCTCTGTCCAAGATAACAGGAAGCTGCGTAAGGTCTGGATGCCCAAGACATCCCCTACCATTCCTGTCGACTCTCCGACCTCTCCGACCAACGAGGTTGTAGCATCGCTCCCTCCGTGCCTTGCACGTAAAATTCAGTCTTCCATCACTGACGGAATAGACACAACTTCTGGCAATGCCTCAGCGCTAGTCCAGAAGTCTACTCCACGCTCTGCGCGTAAAATCCAGTCTCCCGTCGATGACGTGGCAGACAGAATTTCTGACAATGCCTTAGCACCAAATCAGAAATTCCAAACGCGCTATGCGCGTAAAAATATATCTGCCCTCCGCAGAAAAACAGATGATCCTTGCAATCTACGCATGGGAAAGCAAGCAGCGGACTGCTCAACTTTTCGTGCTTTACGCCAGCGAGGGAAGAATCTGCCTGCCCTCCGGATTACGCGAGAAGCTGATGGCCGACTAAGGACATCCTCAGCTTTACGCCAACCTGAGCAGAGCTCCAAATTACGCCAGGGGAAGCCCCTCAGCGTAAAGAAGGCTCAATTTGCGGAAAGACACCCTCCTCGGAGATTATTCGCTACCCAGATGGCCAACCTGTTGTATACGAGTGGCACAGGGAAAACTATGGTTCCCAACATCCGCATGCCCACTGAGGTGAACAGAAGGAACAAGCCATCTTCTTCTTCTGTAAATCCTCCTGACCTGCGTGAGTATCTGATCTAGAAATGCAAGGATAGGGGATCTTCCAGCATGTCTATTACGCCTCCTAGCGAGCACTATTGTAATAGTCATAGGATCGTAGTTAATTATTGCTGTTCTAAAGCAAAACGGTCGATTTTTGACCGATTGAGCTACTCTCCGTCTTTCCAGGAAGAAGAGCCCACACATGCATCAGTGAACATGGCTTTACACATACCTAGAGGAAGATCGAACTTAAGACGTCATCCCTCTAGAACTCCGAGCCGAAGGAGATTTAACAAGCTCCTTAGGAACACTGAAGCTAGGGTATTCCAAAATACTCGTTCAAAGTCATGACAACCGGCTTCGTACTCTTCTGATTCCGATGCTGGGGGCCGCCAGTCTCCCGAATCAGATGCTGAAAGTATAGAGTCAACTTCTACAGAGACCTATACTAATCCTTTAATAACGCCCAGGGAGATGGGAGTTTATGCCATTGGAGATGAACGCGAGGAAGCTTCGCCGTCGGGGAGCGCTGAGCAACGCATTACTGTACTGGAAACATCTCTGAAAGAGATGTAATCCATGATGGAGAACATACACCAGATGATGCTGACTCAACACACAGCTGCTATGGCTCAAGCATCGGTCCCTCCAACTCAGATACGTGTGGGGGTGGACTTACCACCATCCAACGCGATCCAAGAGCCTGCTCTAGATCAGGAGTCAGCAGTTCCTCCGCTTCCTCACTCGGAGAATGTATTACCTCCCGTTGGAGTCACGATGTGACCGATTCCTCACCACTCCGTGGTCCCGCTACCGGCTAAAAATCCGATACAGGCAGTACGGGAGTTGAAAGCCCAATTTGATACCTTGAAGCACAAAGATCAGCTCAAGAAATTGGGAATCAACCAGCCTTACCCGGCTATCTGGGAAGAGGCCCCTTTCCCTCCTAAATACAAACCATAAACTATGGCTTTGTTCGAGGAAAAAATATCACCGAGTCAGTACATGAACTACTTCAGTATGATGACGGTATTATTACAAGGGAATGACACCCTCCTCACTCGGGTGTTCAAGGGCTCTCTCGGGAGTGGCTTACCTGTGGTACCGTAGCCTGGCGGACAACTGTATTACTTCCTTTGAAGACTTCAAGGCTCTATTCTTCGCATGATTCTACGAGGGAGGGATGGACATGTCTATGTCCTCTTTCATCGAAGTAAAGCAGAAGAAAAAAGAGGACGTTCACACCTTCATCGAACGTTTTTGTCAAGCCACTTTGCAAATGCCTCTCGGAGTTCCAGACTCGGCATTGGTGGACATTTGCAGGAAGAACCTTCTTCCTACACAGGACCATATCAGTTCCATAATTGGCCCTCGTTCATTATCTCAGCGGTAGCTGCTGAGGACAACAGTCGGAAGGCCCGTGATAATGGCATCATGATCTCTGCCTCTGATAGAGGCAAGAGGTCATCCCCCAACAGCGACCATCCTCGTGGTTACAAAGGAAAAGAAGCTCTGACAATTAATACGTCCAGGCAAAAGACTGCGGCAACCACACAGACGAAACCTGGGACTTCCAGGCCCATTGAAGTATACTCTTTCGACGACGACGATATTTCGAGCATATTCGAGTGCCTCGTCAAAAACGACAAGATTACCCTTCCTGAGGAGAAGCGGCCTAATAAAGTCGGCAGTACTAATAACTCCAAGTACTGCATCTTCCATATATACATACACCACCCTACAAAAGCGTGTTATGTACTAAAGAGGAAGATCCAGGAGCTGATCGATGCTAAGGCCATCACTCTATGCAACAGCGAGAAGACGATCACAGCCAACATGATCTCTCTGCAATTTAGCAATTTGCCTCCCCAAGAAGTCCCGGACGGTGTTACACCTATTTCCTGGACAACGATGAACATCGTTAATCTCCCTCCAGCTAGGGGTCAAAATCATGACCTGCTACCCCTAACTACCCAGCGGGGCGAGATCATATGGGTTCATCCAGATCTGGTGTCGGAGATCGAGAAATAGACTCAAGCTGCTAAGGCTAAGTCTAAGAAGAAGTCGAAGCGTAAACCATGTTACACGATTATGGTATACTCGGCATCAGAAGATGAGGTTTTGGCTACTGGAACCCGTTCAGGGAAAGCTTACCTCAAGGACTATGGAGCAAGTCAGGAAGATGCACCGGCAGACGCTTCAGCTGCCAAGCCTTCAGAACTGGAACCCGCCATACTACAGGCCGGTCCTTCGAGACCAACTTCGGCGGACAAAGGGAAGTAAAAAGAAGTACGTTTCGATAAACCTTTAAAAAATATTCAAAATAAAGGTTTAGAGAAGCCGTACAACTTTGACATCCTGGCCCAACTGGCCAATACACCAGCCAGGTTGTCCATCTTCGAACTACTTAGGCTCTCTCAAGACACTCGTCAAGCCCTGAGTGAAGCATTAATGCAGGCGGATGCATATTTGACCCAGCTCAAGTCCCCTGACGAAGAACCCGTGGCATGTCCTCAATGCCACAGTGTGATAGAGGTGGTCCCGAATATCACTTTCACTCAAGATGATATGCTATTAAAGCATAACAGGCATGACAGACCCCTCTATTACACCGGGTACGTTGGTTACACGGAGGTCGACCAGATTCACATAGATCCGGGATCATCGATCAGCATCATTCCTCATAGTCTGCTCAGACTATGAGGATTCCTACCAGCAAATTGGCTTACACCACTACAATCGTGGGTTTCAACGCCAGAAAAAGTAAGCCATTGGGGAAAATTCGCCTGAGGATCTAGATTAGTGACCTCAGATCAGTGGTTACATGTTATGTCATTGATTCAGAGGTGTCCTACAATATTTTACTGGGTAGACCTTGGATCTACGACCACAACATCGTTCCTTCGACTCTACATCAATGCTTTAAATATGTAGATGCCCAAGAAACAGTACAAACGGAGTTTGCTGACCTGAACCCGTTTAAAGGAGTAGAATCCTACTACTCTGATGCCATGTTGTACAATCAAGACTACATGGAGGAGGTATCAGGCGAAGAGAGAAAGAATCCCATCGGGAGCCAGAAGAACCCTCTGCCAAACAACCTCTGTCAATCAAGGTGAAAGGGCGGACTACTCGTCCAAAAGCCATGGAGCCTATGGCTATCCACCTGAACAAAACCAGGTCAGGAAAAGGAGGTGATACTCTAGTGATCACTTTGAACCAGAAGCCTCCACCCTTGGTCATCAACCTTCGGCACAACAGGCAGCCGATTGATGTAAATGCAACCGGGAATGTGGTTTCGGATGATAATAAAGATCCTCTTTTCCAGTATATTGACGCTCAAATTCCAAATCAGAAATCCTCTCCCCATGACGATATAGAACCTATAGCACAAAAATTCTTGGAAGCTATAGATTCCTATCATCCGTATGTGTGGGAAGTAGCGTCATCATCCAATGTCATCACGACATATGGACCACATGAGGATTCTATCTTCATTGTCCCGCCTGCCTACAGCAGTCAACGTTCAATAGTCTTCGGCCGCATGCGCAATGAACCGACTGTACAAGAAGATTCTTTCAATGACGATGCTGGTAAAATACAAGTTCACAGATACAGCCCGCAAGCTTTAAAGATCATGCAAAGTATGGGTTATGACTTGAAGCTGGAACCAGATCTCAACTACGGGAAAGGCAAACGAATGCCGCTGCACGGCGATCCCTACTGTCAATGAACTCTTTTTGGGTTAGGGTATACCACCTCCCTTGCAACTTCTGAGTCAAACGAGGATATCTTTTCCTCTTCTCAAAATGGCTCGTCGCCATCCGACTCATCTGATGCTCTCGAACAAACATTATCAGTAAATACGGTAGTGGCAGATTCCTTCGAAGCAGACGAACAAGAATCCAAACCGTTTAAGAATGACTCTTGGGCTTAACAAATGGATACACAATGGAAATTCTAGTTCGAGCAGAGAGAACCTCCCACTGAAGATAAAGTTATCCAGATTGACGTTGGGGATGAACTTTCGCCAAAGCCGATATTTATCAGTAACAATCTTTCCGAAGAAGAAAGGGAAGAAGTTATCTAGCTGATAAAAGAATATATTGACGTCTTTGTGTGGAATTATGAGGATATGCCAGGTCTTGATCCAAAGGTGGCTACTCATAAACTCAATATATTGCCCGATTCAAAGCCTGTGTAGCAGCACCAACGCCGGTTTCGCCCGGATATGATGGACTCCATTAAAGCTGAAATCAAGAAGTTGATAGCCGCGGTTTCATCCGGGAAGAACAACATCCCGACTGGATCACCAATGTTGTCCCGATCATGAAGAAAAATAGGAAAGTACGTGTCTGCATCGATTACCGAGATCTGAATGCAGCATGCCCCAAGGATGAGTTTTCTCTTCCCATTACCGACGTCATGATTGATAATACATGCAGTTTTGAATGTATGTCTTTCATGGACGGATTTTTAGGATACAATCAAATCAAGATGCATCCTGAAGACGAGAAGCATATTGCCTTCCGGACACCATTGGGGGTATATTGCTATACGGTCATGCCCTTCGGATTGAAGAATGCCGGGGCTACGTACCAACGGGCTATGAGTAACATATTCCATGAGCATTTACGCAAAACAGTGGAATATTACGTAGACGATGTAGCTGTCAAAAGCCGTCTCAAGGGTAATCACATCCAAGACTTGAAGACAGTATTTGAGTTGATGTGCCAACATCAACTAAAAATGAATCCTACAAAGTCCTTTCTGGGGGGTATCTAGTGGCAAATTCCTAGGATTTGTCATTACCGCTAAAGGCATTCAAGTGGACCATGATAAAGTCAAGGCCATCTTAGAAATGCGACCACCCCATAATCTGAGAGAACTCAGGGGATTTTAAGGTCGTCTAGCTTATATCCGGAGATTCATATCCAACCTCTCCGGGAGATGTCAGCCTTTTTCTCGTCTCATGAAGAAAGGTGTATCCTTCGTGTGGGACGAAGCCTGTCAGCAAGCGTTTAATGATATCAAACGCTACCTCACTAATCCGCCAGTTCTGGTGCCTTCCATAATAGAAAGACCATTCTTGCTGTACGTTCAAGCGATGGATCATTCTCTGGGAGTTTTTCTCGCACAGAAGAACGATGTAGGTCATGAACAAGCTATCTACTATCTAAACAGGATGATGGTCGGAGCTGAACACCGGTACAGCCCGGTAAAAAATAAATGATTGGCTCTGATGTTCGCTATTCAGAAAATGCGACACTATATCACAGGCCAGACTATTCATATCATCTCCAGGATCAATCCTCTTCGGGTACTGATGAACAAGCCAAGTGTTCTTAATTCCCGACTTGCGACTTGGGCGATGCTATTAACACCGTATGACATGGTGTACGTCCCTTAGAAGTTTATCAAAGGCCAAGCATTGGCTGATTTCCTAGCTGCTCATCCGATCCCGGAGGCCTCCAAACTATACGAGGACATTCCCGACGAAGTTGCAGAATGTAATTCTGCGATGGAAAGTGATGCATGGCAACTATTCTTCGATAGTGCCTCCAGGAATGGTCCCAAGGGAAACGTGGTTTCAGGAGTAGAAATTGTCCTGGTTACTCCTGATAAACTCGTCATCTATCGAGCATATTCTCTTAGCGAGCCCTGTTCCAATAATGTGGCGGAGTATAACGCTCTACTAATCGGGCTCCAAGTCGCTAAAGAATTGGACGTCGAATCTCTGGAAGCTTTCGGTGATTCTTTGTTGATCATCAATCAAGTCAGAGGAATATATGAAGTCCAGAATCCAGACCTCATCCCCTATCACCGAGCAACGGTCGAGATAGCCATGACATTCAAAGGGTTCTTCCTAGAGCATGTACCTCGATCTCAAAATCTGGAAGCTGATACCCTAGCCAGTCTAGCTGCAGACTTAGCTACTCCTATAAGAAGGCAGAATTCGATGATCCTTCTTAACAGAGATTTATTCTGTGACTAAAATAACTTTCACATAGAAAGCAGCTACGCTGTGAACATCGATCCTCCTAAGAGAGACTGGAGAAGTCCCTTTATAGATTTTATGGCATACAGAATCTTCCCGGAGGACCCTAAAGAAGCAGTATCCGTCAAAAGACGATCATTACGTTTCTATTTTGATGCGTCTTCACAGTGTCTTTATCGCCGGACCTATAATGGACTGCTATTGACATGTCTCTTTGATGATAAGGCACAACGGGTTATCCGTGAAGCTCACGACGGCATATGCGGAGCGCATCAACCCGGTCCGAAGCTACAGGATCGTATCAGGAGGATGGGCTATTACTGGCCTACTATGATCACAGATGCAATAAGGTATGCAAAACAATACAAAGCCTGTCAGGTCCATACAGACTTTATACATCAGCCTTCTGAACATCTACATCCTACGGTTGCATCCTGGCCTTTCGAAGCATGGGGTATGGATAGCATTGGTCCTATTCACCCGTCTTCTTCCAGAGGTCACCGGTTCATACTGGCCATCACGGATTACTTCTCCAAATGGGCAGAGGTGATCCCTCTTGCTGAGGTGAAGGCATCTAATGTGATTAGTTTCATCAAGTATCATGTCATTTATCGCTTTGGGATACCCCGGAGGATAATTCATGACAATGGGCCTCAATTCATCAGCCAAGCATTTTATCGATTTTGCGATAAAAATTGGATACAAAATGTGGCCTCTATGGCATATAATCTTGTTGCTAATGGTTTGGCGGAAGCTTTCAACAAAACCATTATCAAGCTCTTGAAAAAGTTCGTCTCTTCGAACAAGAGGGATTGGAATGAGAAGCTAGGAGAATGTCTCTGGGCATACCGTACAACGGTACGAGCACCGACAGGTTGTACCCCATTCTCATTGGTTTACGGAAGCGAAGCAGTTCTCCCCATCAAAGTCCAAATTCTATCACTCAGGATAGCAGTAGCTAATGAGTTGACTCAAGAAAAGAATGACCTGTTAAGGCTTCAAGAGCTAGAAGGATTAGACGAGAAACGCCTTCAGGCTCAACAGCGCATCGCGTTCTACCAGGCACGTATTTCCAGATCTTTTAATCAAAAAGTAAAAGAAAGAGTGTTCAGAGTTGGCGAGCTAGTTTTAGCTGTGAGAAGGCCGATGATTCTTACTCATAAAAGTAAGGGTAAATTTCAGCCTAAATGGGAAGGCCCTTATGTGATCGAGACGACATTCTCAAACGGCGCTTACAGGTTAGCCAAGCCTAATGGAGACTTGTTGATGGCTCCTATCAATGGCAAATTCCTGAAAAGATACTACGCTTAACCTCCTTTGCTCAAATGGAGTATGGTGAAGATCTCATTATGATAATACTACTTCCAAAACGAAACTAGTTGGATCGTATTCTATCATGTCCATATAACCTCTGAATAGATATGTTTAACTAATTTGGAACTTCAAGACCTATCACGTCCATATTACCTCTGATAGTGTTTTGTATACAAATTTTAGTCGGAGCATATTCTATCACGTCCATATAACCTTTGAATAGATATGTCCTGCTGAAGCTTACCGAGAGTATATCACGTCCATATTACCTCTGATATCACTTTCACCCAAACCTGTCATTTATATTCCAAAATGATGGGTCCACAAAGTCAGATGAAAGCCTCTTTATTATGCCCAGAAAGAGCAAAAGTACATTTAAAAGCAAAAAAGTATATTATTTGGGGGGAGCGGTCAGGTCGCGAATCAGCTGCGTCAGTGCGGTCATCTTCTCAGTCCTGGAGCTTAAAATAATAGCGCGGGCCCACTCCAGCCGTGCCTCATCATTGCTCAGGAGGGACAGTTCGAATCTAGCCCGAACAAACCCAGCACATGCGACTCCTGCACGCGCCAAGTTCTGTTGAGCTAGGCCCAGTCGACCATTCACCACATCTAGAGCTTCCGACGATTGAGAAGCCCACTCCTTTGCCTGAGCGAGTTTTGCTTCCAGTCTGCGGACCCTCGCTACATTCCCTTCATGCTCGGCCTAGCACTTCGTTTGAAGAGGAATGACCTCCTCCAAGACAGCTTTTTCTTCATCCATCTTCTGCTGATGTGTCTGCATGAATTTATTTAGGCCTTCCATCTGTTCAGCAAGATGCGCAGTCAAGGAGTCATATTCAGCCTGGACCAGATCTTCAATGCTGCCTCGAGATAGCTGGAAATATTTGTTAATAGGTTCCTCCAAACCATTAACTATCTGCTCTAGTGTGTCAGCTATCCCAGTGTCATTGAATTCTCTGATCGGCACTATCACAAACTGAGAGGACCTCCTCAGCGCCTCGAAGCCTAGATTCTTCTCCAACACCATTGATATCAATGTTTTCATAGTGGTGTAGAAGATACTAGTATACTGCTCAGTCAGCATGACTAGATCCGAATGAACGCTGGGAGTGGCTACAATATTGGCGAACCTCCCTCCAGGAACGACCGCAGACGATGTTGCCACAGTCGTCGTCTCAATAGATGGTGCGACAAAAGAAGATGTGCCAACAACGGACGAAGTGACCGGCGTACTCAAAGGACGCATTGTCGCAAGGACAGGCTCATCCTCCTCTTGAGATATCGGAACCACTTCGGGCGAGCCGGCACTCAAAAATATTTCCTCTTCGAAGTCAGGCACCTCCATGTCATCGCCAGGAGCTGAAATAGAGCCAAAAGGCGCGTCAACACTGCCCTCCCCGTAGATGTCTTCCCCTGAAAAGAAGACAAAAGAGAGTTAATATCAAAAGGATGTTAATTTTCCTAAAAAGAGGCATAAAGAAGACATTTACCCATGGCCGATGGTGTATATGTCGCGTCTGCGGCCAGTACAGCTAAATCATTTCTTAATTATGCTAAACGAGCTGTCATACCTGGAGAAGGGGGTGTGCTAACTGACATCGGCAGGTATTCTTCCGAATCTTCACCCAGATCCAATTGAGGTTTACTAGGTGGAATCTCGCTGGGTGCACCTATAGACACGGCATGGGTTTCTCTCGATGCTGATCTGGATAAAGATATCCTTATTCGGCTCGGCCCCGAAGGCGATCTCATACCACTACCCGAAGCGGTAGCAGCGACAGCAGCCTCAAGCAGAGATTCTCTGGCACCGCCAGTCGGAACTGTGGAGGTTCCCTCTCTAAAAGGCGAGGAACCTCCAATCAAAGAATCGTCCCCGACAGGGGAAGCAGCAGGTTCACTTCTAGGAGCCTCATGGCCGGGAATCCTGAGAGGACGACAAACCACCTTCTTCTTCTTCTTGCGAGGGGAAGTCTCCTTCAGAACAGGAGCCCTTCGCTTACCAGAGATGACCAAAGCCACTACATGCAGAGATATTTCACCCCTCGGTACCGCCAACAGAGGCTCATCTGGATTGACGGAATCTTCACCCTCGTCAGAGGAGACCGAGGGGATTTTGTCTCTTCCCGCGGACTTGGAGGAGGGCATCCTAAAACTTCTATGCATAACAAAATCGCGATAGAAGGTGCTGGTTGCCACATAGAACTGGGCATACGAGTGGAGGATGCACAACTCCGTGAAGAGTGAAATGACGGGCACGGTAAAAATTGCTTCAGTGCAACCCATGATAACGTATCGCCATCCTCTCGCTTCATCAATGAGTCCACCCCTAGACCTGAAGCTGGTAACGATATTGCCCACATGCAATTGGTCATACCCAAACTGCCTGACAAACCGACTAGGCAGGTAGGGCTCCAAAAAGCAATGGTCTTCACTTTTGTACAGTAAATGGGAAGGTCTAATGCAGACCAACCAATTAAAAGTCTCAGGAGAAAGAACGGTCTTCCCGTCGCCTATATCCTGAAGTCTGATCCCCTGTTGATTGAGATGTATAGAGGGGACAGTGCAGAAGAGCTTCCAGCTGTGACTGAAATTCAGCGCCCGCCGACAGTCTAAAATTGTGGTCACGTTCTAGGAGAAATTCTTGTAATTCAGCAAGAAATTACCCCCCGAATTACTGCCAGAGCCGGGAGACATCACCCTGGGGTTATGGAGAATTAACCATCCCATCAAATACATGTATGGTAATTCTACCCTTGGAAAGCTATCACGCCGAGTTTTATCGGCAAACAGCCCATCGGTAATGGCCCTCAGGCCAGCTTGAATGTGGTACACCATGGCAGGGAGCAAGCCCAGTCTTGCCCCGAACACCAGACGCACTGCAGGCCATAAGGTGTTCCGGTGAATGAGGTCCGCAGATGTAATATCGGGTACCACCAGTCAGCGCAGCCATATAGAGAGGAAGTCAGCCAGTTGAGCTTCCTTAGACAGAGGCCTGCGGCAATGCCTCAAATAACTGTAGGTCTTAGTGCCTGCAGGATATTTTCCTATCCCTTCGTCGATAATCTGGTCTGGAGCCCCAGCGTCTTCCATAAGATCGTCGACTACCTGAGCACTAAGCACGCTCAAAAAGCTCAGAGGCTGATCCTTGCTATCCAAGACTTTCTCTGGCTTAGCAGCCCTGGCCCGGTGAAAGAAGAGGTAAGCCGCCCATTTATTTGTATGAGCCAAGTCTGAAGGCTCATTATAAAAGGCGGTGCAAGCAAGGTTGTGGCACATCAGCTCCTGGTATACTGCCACTACCCGAGGGTCTGAATCCCCCAACTCCTGGTTTGTGGGAACATACTCTTCATAAGGAGTATCCTCCATTGGCAGTCTCGAAATCTCTGCCATCTCGTGGAGGGCCAATCCCAACTCCCCCAGTGGAGTGGCGAAAGTCCCGGTGAGCGAGATATATCACTCCATTAGAGCCAGAAATAGGCTAGGGTTGAGAGGTAACCCAACACTGGTAGCATTCATAGCTGCATACAGACCAATGCTCTCCAGCTCAGTCTGAAAATGCTTCAGGGCCCAGTCAGCTAAGCGAGCCCATCGAAGATTTGTAGGGGTGATCCACCCACTTGTCCGAGGATTAACCTTGGGGTATACTACCCCATGCCCCATGAAATCATTGCAGAAAGTCGGTAACTGGACCGGCTGGAGCAGTAAACTGTCTTCACTCGGGACATTGTCCGGGTATAATCCCCTGAACGGCATCACAGAGCCGGAAGGGCGGTTGACAAATGACCCTTGGCCAGATCCTTTCTGGTAAAATATCTTCTCCGGCCGGCCGTGAAGATCGGGAGTCAGCATCCACGATATCCTCCTGGGATGTGTAGCATGGAAGAATGCCGAGATGGGATAGTCTCTCAGCATCTTGGGCAGATACAGGACCAAGCCCGCGACAGGGAAAACCCAGAGTTCTTTCTTGGGCTTCGTCTGGGACTGCTTGTCAATCATGTCCCCAAAAAGAAAACACGGCTTTATATATTGGGCCCCATCTACGTACGTCAGGGGCTCCCCATTGATCATGTTCAACAGCGTTCGCTCGCCCTGAGCCAATATCAGGATTCCCATTCCTTCAGGATATTGGGGTCCGGAGATAGGAAATGTCACGTGGGACAAATCCTCCAGGTAGTTGGAATGCAGCATCCCGGCAGCAGAACCCATCACCTCAGCCAGCGAAGACATATGCAAGTTAACTACAAAGCACAAGAAAGACACGTCAGTTTCTATACTAGACATTATAATCTTACAGCATATGCCAAAAGTCAACCGTCTGTGCTTTACGCCAAGACTGTAAAAAACTTGATCTTTTACGCTGGAATCTTATTCCAAAGCGTAAAATTCAAGACTGGCAGTATACACAAAAAAAATGACAGTCTGTGTTTTATGCCAGACTGCCAAAGTTTGAGTTATTACGTCAGAATTTTCATCCAGAAGCATAAAACTCAAATTTTATACTATACGCCAAGTTTCAACAGTCAAAGCTTTTACGCCCGACTGCGAAAATATAGAGTTTTTACGCTGACACATTAGAAATGTGGGCGTAAAAGATGAAACATCTCTGTGCATCATCTTCCTCAAAGAGGCTATCAGCACAGAAGACGACCTAGCGTGTTCACGTACAACGTGTACGAAGGATTTTCGTCGTTCTTTTCGTCCCAAAAGCTTTACCTTTAACTCCGGGTGCACTGCTCGTCGGTGGGACACTTCGTTCAGAATGAAGCTCGCCTTGCCCGACGGAAGTCGCTCTCGCTTGGGCAGAAGAGAGAGAAGAAGAGTCAACCTTCTTTCCCTTAGAGGAGGAGATTGGTTTCGGGGCCATTGCTGAAAACTCTGAATGCTCACAGAGGAAACGAAGGAGAGAACTCGAAGAGTCGAAGGCTTTCTTTTGCAAAAGACAGATGAAAAGTTTTCTTTCTGAAAGCCTTGGGGTATATATAGAGTTCGGATGGACTCCTCGAATCTCGAACCAAATCCGATAATTAATATTCGATTATGATTGGGGACTACATCAGCCTATTACTCAGGGAAGGCGGACAGTCAGCGAATTCGAAAAGTTTTTGTGCAAAGCAGATTCGTGGTTTTACGCTAAGGAGCTTTCTACGCTCGACAGCTACAAATCTACGATTTTATGCTCAGAGGCTATAAGTCTATGGTTTTACACCCGGATGCTTTTATGCTCGATAGCTTTTACGTTCGAGAGGCTACAAACCTACGACTTCACGCTCAGAAGCTACAAATCTATGATTTTACGCTCGGTGGCTTTTACGCTCAGAGGCAACAGATCCACAACTTCACGCTCGGAAGATTTTTTTTTCAGAGGCTACAAATCTACAGTTTCTACGCCCGGATGCTCTCATGCTCAGCAGCTTTTATGCTCGAGAGGCTACGAACTTATGATTTTATGCTCATCCATGTTACATATCTATGACTTTCCGCATATCTGAGAATACGCAGGACAGAATACGCGTATATCTGAACAATTCTCAAGGCGGTCAATTGCAAGGGTTCACGCAGAAGATACTCCTTCTTGGCCCCAAAATATCCCAAGTACCCAAAGCATACAGAGTTCAACATTGAAAATGACTCTTCTTCTTGGGTCGATTGGAAGTTCATCCAGAATCCAGTCTGAATATTTCATCTACAGTTCAAGATGGCGACTCAGTTCGACAGCCGTTTTTTGCCCTATTTTAAGGGATTTTTGGGAAATCGTTCTTGAAGATGATAGTTTGAACAAAAATTCTTCTTATCAGAAGTGACGGTTCAGAATTCTACGCAGCTCCCCATTTCTAACAGCAGGACAGTTCGAATACTCGACTTAAATGCTAAGCGGCCTTCTGTGCATCCTTAGTTATGTGTAAAAGACAGGACGGGACCTAGCACTCTTTCTATCAGAGTCGGCGTAAAGTTACCAGACGTGTCAAAGCTACACATATTCAGACTTCATCACAGCAAAAAATATGGCAAGATAATCATATGCACAGAAGAAGATGATTTTATTAAATCATGATTACATATGAGGGAAATCCAGTCTATAAAGGGTTTTTTCTTCATTTTCATGATTACATATGAGGGAAATCCCATCTACAAAGGATTTTCTCATCGTCATCGGAAGGCCACCCCCAGAATCTGTTTTGTCAGGTCCTCGATTGGTGGAGATCTTCTTCCGTCTTCTTCAGCAGTTAGTCGGTTTTTGCGACAGATTAACAAAAAAATGATTAATGGTGGGAGGATACAAAACTGGGCCTGCCTGAAGTATTCAGAGCCCATCCTCCACACGCCATGACAGATTGAGTTGAGGTATTTAACCCAACTCAATACTCGAGGACAAAGCTAGTTTCTGCTCTGGCCCACGAAAGTATCAGGAGAAAATACAGCTTGCAAGCTGTGTGGTCTAACATGACCCTTCCTCTCTCCTGGACGAACCGCCATACAAAGTTGCTGATTATCCCGAGCAAAGAAGCTATGATATCCTTCCATGATCCATCATTGCAGAGGACATTTGCTCTAAGACGCCTTCTTTTTTGGCTCCTTACTTGCTGGAAGAACATGGTCTTCTTCTTCCTCAAGTCGACCCGACGAACTCCGACGATCATCTCTGGGTGGTGAAGGAAATATGGGAAGAACAGGTTAACTCCTCAGCCTTTATATAGGCAAAAGAGAACACACCGAATCCCAACAAATCTCCAAGAATCTGCCAAAAAATTAGTCTTGAAGAACGAGTCAGACTTGACCGTTTCATGCTTCATTCAAAGCATTTCAAATTACGAGGAATTTGAAAACTTTGAAGGGGGTCTTGTAGAAGTATAAAAAATATGCTGGATAGTTATACGCAGCATGTTGGTGCTGGGCAGCGTAAAAAGATGACTTCAGAGCCATCAGCGTACAACAGAGCTTTTTCGCTAAGTACAGCGTAAAATATAAGCTCAAGGACTATCCGTGTAATACAGTATGTCCAGGCTGCTTTTAGCGTAAAAAGGTTGCTACATCGCCTTTACGGCGTAAAACTCATCCACTTTAATGCAGCATTGAAGTGTACGAGGAACGCTTCGTATTTCTCGAAATGAACCTGTCAAATCATATAGTGAACCTGACATCTGACTCCTAACAAGGAGTACTGCACGACTACCCAGACGACGGCTATAATGATGGCACAGCACAGCGACCCAGACTGTCGTTTAGTGACATTTCCTTGGCGTAAACTGCTTTTTACGCATACAAGAGAATACGCTGCCTAGTTTTACACAGGCAAACGTGAGCTGTTTTACGCTCCACAGAAGACAAACAGGCTGCCACGTCAAAAGCTGCTTTTCGTACAGGGCTCGAGGCACGTCTCTGCATTTAATGCGCAGAATGATGGCAGATCATCGAGACATGCCTCTGTATTTAATGTGCAGAATGGTGGCAGATCTTTGAGGCACGTATCTGCATTTAATGCACGAAATGATAGCAGATCTTCGGGACACGCCTTTGTATTTAATGCGTATGATGGGGGCAGATCTCTGCATTTAATGCAAGAGATTTGATTATATCTCCAAAAGTCGTAATTTCGGCTAAAACGTCCACATCATCGCTTTTGCGCATTACGCCATCAAGCTATTCTCGGCTATAGGAGCACGCTGTACGCTATCTCCTTGGAATACGCCAACTCAGGCCATATTTGCATTGGTGCGTATTAAAGCTATTCGGTCCAGAATTTGCTCAAGCCTCAGTCAAGGAAGGAGGATCAGCTGGCTTCTACGCCCACTCGGCTTCTATCCCTACTCGGCTTCTATGCCTATTCGGCTTCTACGCCCACTCGGCTTCTATGCCTACTCGGCTTCTACGCCTACTCGGCTTCTATGCCGGTTTGATAACTCTTTGGCTTCTACGCCATGGTGACAGTTATTGGCTTCTACGCCAACCTTTTCTACGCGAGGGATAACTACCTACGTGGCTTTTATGCCGTGATCTTAGCAGCAGTTATACGCATTGTCTCTTAATGGGACATGCGTCACACGCTCATTCAAAAGGTCATTTATACATGGGCAACGGTTATTGTAACCATCGCGTAAAAGGGTGCTACTTTCCGCTACCCGGCTTCTATGCCGACTGAGTGGTCACTATCACTAAAACTCTATAAATAGAGACCTCTATTGACAGAGGTCCAAGGTCGAAAAAAGGTCAAAAAATCCAGAGGTGGAGAAAATAGGTCAGCACCAAGGTCAAAGATTCCAAGATCAAGAGAGAAGGTCAAGGAACTAAGAGTCGAAGAGTCTTTGAGAGAGAAGAATCCAGAGCTCAGGCAAAGAGTAGTGATCGACGACTTTGGCATCGAGCATCCACTCTCTTTAGCAACATTCGAAGCTGCTTTCTGTCTTCTACGGTACTTCTTCATCATCGTGTGATCCAAGGGACAAAGTGATCGACTGCAGATCAGACTCCTATAGCAATATTTACCCAGATTAAAAAATTATACTCGACATCCTCGTATAGGATTAATTGTACTTCTTGTTTGTGAACCTAAGAACGGGTTTCGTATAAACCTCGTCTTATCTCTTTCGTTTATTATCAAACAGTAAGACCGACCTGTCATCACCCCTGTCATAGAAGCTTGCTCCATAGCGCTAAGGTGCAACTTCGAGGAAAATACAATAGAAGTGTCATCCCACTCCCAGGTTCAGTAATCTTTTGGCCTTATATAGGGTAGGATCATCCCAAGTAGACTCTCTATATTTGCAAAGGAACACAGTTCTGGTAGCATCATTACTTTTTAAGCCTGGAGCCATCAATCTGTAGTCATGTAGCAGTAGCCACCCCCATCAGATAGGTGTACGACATCTTTGTCCTTAGAAAATTGGTTCGACTTATAGGATCCTTTTCCAAATACTCAGTAAATTCTCGCAGTCAACATTCAACCTGCAGACCATGGCTAGTAAGAGAGCTAGCTTATGCTTGAAAACTAGCCGCACTGCTTGGAAAAGTACGTTGCGGTGCAAATAATCCACCAAACTGGAACACCCTGGAATGACCAAGCGTCGAAGCCACAAAGAGAGATAACCAGCCAATTAGAGCCATAGGGGAAATCTCACTACGAGTATGCCTGAGGTAGTTGAAGACATATGTATCAGCTGGGTAGTTCCCCACAACATCCTCAAGGCACCTATCAGGTGCTCTATGGTCTCTCGTCATCTGTTCGATCTTATTAACGTCTAATAGTTGAATGGGATAAATCTGGGTGGTCTCTTTCCTAGATAAATTCATAAACAAGCAGGTGAACCACTTAGTGATGTAGACTGTGCCAGTGCCCGTCCTATAGAAATGGTTGCATACGAGATAGTGGCACATCAATTCTTGGTATACTTTGATGAGGCAGGGTTCTGTCTTATCCAGGTCCTGAAGCTCCTTGTTGGTGGGGACGTATTCTTCGTTTGGTAGTTCTCCCATCGGCAGATCCGACACTATGTGCATCTCATGCAACGTGAATCCTAATTCACCGTGTGGGGTAGAGAAAGTCCCGGTACTTGTATTATACCTCTCCACCAGGGCAAGGAACATGTTATAATTCTGGGCGATACCATAGCAAGTTGCCAGGACAGTGTTGTAAAGTCCTATGTTTGCAAGCTCTTGGGCATACATCTCTAGTATCCACAAAGTAAGACAATTCCAACGAGCGTTGGCATTGCTGACCCACCTAGTGAGTCTGCATTTCTTCAGAGGATATATTCTACTGGCTCTAGTGAAAAGATTGGCGAACGTCGGTGCCATCCAAGGCTCGATGAGTGAAGAATCTTTTCTAGGAACAGATCTGGGATTCAGTCCATGCATCGGAATAAAGGGTCCATCCGGAGTACTGTAGAAGAGACTCCTTCCTTGATCGTCACGCTTATGACAAATTCTTCCAAGTTTAGCCCAATGCATCCAAGGAGTCAAATCCCATTACATCTTCCTCTGGGATGTAGCATGGTAAAATACAGACAGAGGGTAATCCCGTGCCATGCTAGGGAGGTACATCTCCCTATCAACAACCTTAAAAACCTATGGCTCCTTCTTTTGTTTCGTTTGTGATGCTCTGCTGATAGTATCTCTAAAAAGGAAAGCAGGTTTTGGGTAGTGTTTATCATACAGTGAGGTGAAGGGGCCACTGCTCAGTAAGGATAACAACATTCTTTCACCCTGGGAGGCTATTAGTAGTAGTCTAGCCTTTTGCAGGATTTTTCCAGACTGGGGAAATTCTACGTGTGATAAGTCCTTCAAATAGTTGGTGTGCAGAAGGCCAGCCGTAGATCCCAGCATGTCAGCAAGGGGATCTATCGATAAGTCAACTGCAAAATTCATAAACATGAGGTCGGTGAAGATTCATAAATAAATATATGCAAAAATGCTTGATTCCTAAGCAAAGAATATAAACCTATGCGCATAGTTTGAGTTGACTAAAGCTCTTGAAAGTGCCTACAAAAGAGGTCTTTTGCATAAGGGGAGTCAGCTTATGCGCACATTTTCGAGGTCGCAGAGATGTGCGCAATAATTTCTCACTCGGTACGGGAGAATCTAGATTATGCGCACACTTCAAAGTTTGTAAAAACTTTTGAAAATGCGTGCATAAGTTTCACTCTGAAAGAGAAAAAGTGTGCAAGATGGTTGCTTTCACTTTGAAAGAGGAAAAGTGGGGAGCTTTCCAAATTTGTTGGGAAGTGTGTAGGATGGTTGCTTTGAATCTAAAAGCGAAAAGTTTGGGAGATTTCCAAATTCGTTGAAAAGTGCACAGGATATTGCTTTCACTCTAAAAGAGAAAAAGTATGCGAGCTTCCCAAATTCGTTAAAATTTGGAGAGTGCGCCGGGTGGCTAATTCTACTCTGAAGGAGAGAAATGTGTACGTGCACGCGTGTCTCTGTGTTCCATGACTCTTTACTATCTCTTCTCAATCTTATCTTTTCTCATTATCAGAGACTATAATGTACATGTAAAATAAAATAAAAAAGGAAAAGAATGGAAGACATGTGGAGAACACTCTTTTGTACCCCTCACTGCAGAATAAGCCTTCTAGCTGGGGACGACTCTTGCTCACGATATGTTCAGACGTTCCCTAGCGAGGTGAGTCACTGCATGCCTACCCGCGGGTTGATTCATCATCGTACGAAAGTATAAGGCTGCTCATTTACCTTTCGTCTCCTTCCAGACAGTTTGAGAAGCTTTGGGAGCCATTTCTAGAGCTTGAGGTTGAAGACAGAGAGTTAGGGTTTTTGAGAGAAAGAAAAGTTTTTAGAGCTCGTAAAGAGTTCCTCTCTCCTGAGTTAGCTTATTTATAGGTGCGGATAAACCCTTCGGCTTCCAAATAGCGCTTCAGGATTAATGCAGGAAATTATGCCAAGATCACGACTTAAAATTTGTGATCAAGGACGGCATAAAGAATAGCAACCACGTCAGCAAGCTATTAAGATTTTGCACAAAATGCATGCACAAAATCAGAACTACTTTTCATGCTTCTAAATTTAAAGTATTTCGAATTTATTTGAAAATTTGAAAACTTTGAAGGGGGTCATGTAGAAGCATAGAAAATATGAACTCAATCAAAAGAGAAGGGGGCACACTTTTTTAGAATTTGAAGCAGTGCGCACTTCTTCGGAGTTTTGAAGCAGGGTGTATAATTGCTTCATTCTTCATCCCATTCTTGGTGTAAATTTTCTTCCACAGAGAAGGTGGGTGTATACAAGGAGTCCAACAAAGTCTCTATTCAAAAGCGTGCCTGACAACTGATGGAATGACACGGTGACCGAGGAGATCAAACACATTTAATGCTGAAAATCTCTTCCATGCCGACCTAGGTTATCATTTTGTGGCTAGTGTTGCTACTTTAACCAAAGTACGCTAGTGTTGCTACTTCAACCAAAGTATGCTAGTGTTGCTACTTCATCTGTATGCTAGTGTTGCTACTTTAACCAAAGTACGCCAGTGTTGCTACTTTAACCAAAGTACGTCAGTGTTGCTAATTCAACCAAAGTATGTCAGTGTTGCTACTTCAATTAATGTACACCAATGTTGCTACTTCAACCAAGGTACGCCAGTACGCCAATGGTCTGTTTTCACAAAAATACGTAAACCAGTGATGTTTCTTTACAAAATCTCATAAAAGTATGACTGTGCTTCCCCCTCAACATAAGTGCGCACATTATTATATTTCTCTCTGAAGGAGGAATGTGCGCATATTTATTTACTTCCAACCAAAAGTGTGCAGTTATGAATTCAATGAGATTACGTGCATTCAATATCGTAATTCTTGAAGAACGTGTACATGCGATTGTCCCCATAACCCTAACTTTCCTCGTACAGACTACTATGTGTCAAGCTGACATTGATTTGTGCATACTAAGCAAAACGTAGGCAGCAATTGTCCATATATGTGTGCACAAAATGGCAAACACAGTATAAATTATCATTTTATGCCCGCATGGTCACATAACCGTTTTGGGTGCTATAAATGTGGAATCAGTATCATTTCAGAAGTACAGAGGTCTTGTGCTGGTTGTCATAGCCTTCATGCTGCCAAATTCTCTAGTGCTCGGGATTTTGTATTTTTTTCTCTTGTATCGAGTAGTCCAAGGAGTAAAGTGATCGACCGCAGATCAAATCTCTATAGCTATTACTTTACCAGATTATTGTACTTAGATTCTTGTGTAGGATTTTTGTACTCTTTCTCAAGTTTGTAATAAAAGTTTAGTACAACTTTTGTGGCAAACATGCATTACTTAATCACAAGATCTAATATCTAATAAGAAGATAAAGCACGATATGATATAAAGAGAAGGAAATCCAAACTCACAAGTTTAAATAAGTCAAGACAACCACCAACAAGTCTAAATCTTAAATATAACAATCCAGGTCATCTGAAATGGTCTCCGAAGACAAATTCGATATCACATAGGAAAGTACTAGCTACTAACTAAGAAGTCATAATCTGGGTCTCTTTCTTAACTGGTCCGTGCTCCTACTAAGCAATAGGTTCATTCTCAGCAACCTCAACATCCTGGGGTCTATAGGATATAGGACACCAATCCTCCAGACAATTCCCTAAAAATATTATCTAGTCAGGATGGAACGAGTACAAACATTGAAAGCAGTTCCAATACATGATAGAAGCTATAAAATAGTAAATAGTAAATGAATACATGATAGGGAAAGTAAAACTGATCATATGGCATGGCAAGTAAGAGAAGTAGGTAATAAGAGCAATATGACATATATCCACAAGTAATGAGTAAACATGGAAGAACTATAAATATCTACGTATTTTGAAATACTAGTTTTGAATGTGATCAGCTTGGGACAATGTACAAGGTCTAATAAGATTTGGCTAATCATACGTGAGGTGTATGATTAGCTATTCACAAGGTCTATAGTACCATAAGGTCTAAGGGTATGATCACATATCTAACTAACACTTCTCCTCCCCGACTAGTACAATGGATCCAATCATGACACGTTATGACACATGAATCATAATACAAGGTCTAAATACCATCACAATGATCAAGGTCTAATACCAATACAATGCACAAGGTTTATATACCAGTACAATAAAAAAGGTCTAATATGGAAGCGATATCTCTTAACTAAGAATCCAAATATAACAATCCATGTACCATCGTATCAATAATTAAATATAATATCACTAAGAACATGCATCATAGAAACTATCAAGTAAAAAAACTATCAGAGAATATACTCGCATGTGGTACTGAGCCGTAAACACAAATCAGTGTCCAAACTGGAGTCCAAGTGACCTATATATAAATTTACATGTCATAAAAAAAACAAGCATAACTAGCCTTAATTTAGGTTTCTAGGTCAATTCTAGGTCAATAGGATAAAACTATGTCAATACATATTTTTGGGTTCTCAAATACCTATTTGGTTGGCCTATATAGTTATATTAGCTAATACCAAGCTACTTCTAGGTTTTTTTAGGTCATACCCTATAGTTCTAGGTATTCTAGGTATCATACACTATATATATACTATCTAGATTCATATATACTAGTGTCTCATAATATCTTAACCCATTACATTGACACTACCAACCTAGTATCTTGGTATCTAGATACCTTAATACACTCTAGGATACCCATGTATCTCATTGATACCACATCCAAGATTCTCACTTATATCCTGACACCACCAAAGTATCCCTAATTAACACTTACAGTCATGATACTAGACACTTACCTCACTAGCTCACTCATCCCTTACTTGCACTTGCATGTGCATCAACCCATGCTCCCTCATACTCCTTCTACCCTATGCACAGACTATGCATTCTACTGGGTTATGGTTTAGGGTACATCATACCTCCTACAATGCCCGAGGGCTCGGAAGAAGAGAACGAGTTATAATCTTACTCTTCACAGTCTTTCACTTGGGACTCTGACACAAGTATCGGGGATATGTTCAAACAAACGTTGTCTATTAATATGGTGTCAGTGCACCCTTAGGAAGATGACGAACACTCGATCGAGCTCTTCAAAATAGAACCATGGTCACAATAACTGGAGTCCCAGTGAGAACTTTGTTTTGAGCAACGAGAACCACCAACCAAAGATGAGATCGTGCAAGTCGTTCTTGGCGATGACTCGACTCCTAAGCCCATCTTCATCAGCAAAAACCTCTCTACCGAAGACTGTGAATCCCTTATCCAGTTGGTAAGGGAGTATTTAAATGTCTTTGCATGGAGTTACGAAGATATGCCAGGCCTAGACCCGCAAATTATGACTCACAAGCTCAATATTTTGCCGAATACTAAGCCAGTGAAGCAACAGAAACATTGATTTCATCGGGACGTCATGGAGTCCATCGAAGCTGAAGTGAATAAGCCGATAACAAGTAGCTTTATTCGCGAGAAGAAGCATCCAGATTACGTACCAAAATTGTTCCTGACATCAAGAAGAACGATAAATTCGAGTCTGTATAGACTTTTATGATTTAAACTCGGCTTGCCCAAAGGACGAATTCTCCCTCTCGATCATAGGCATAATGGTCGACAACACTTATGGTTTCGAGCATATGTCCTTCATGGATGGATTCTCGGGATATAATCAGATCAATATATTTTCATATGATGAGAAGCATATGACGTTCTGAACACCAATAGGGTTATACTGTTACACAGTATGCCCTTCGGACTGAAGAATGCAGGTGCGATATACCAGCGAGCTATGAGCACCATATTTTGTGAACATCTATGCAAGACAGTAGAGTGTTATATTTATGACATCGTTGTCAAGAGCCGTTTTGGTGACGATCATCTTTATGACCTGAAGACAGTGTTCGACTTGATGCGAGCGCACTAACTCAAGACGAATCTGACCAAGTCTTTTTTGGGAGTCTCTAGTGGCAAGTTCTTGGGTTTTATTATAACTTCGAAGGATATTCACATAGACCCCGAGAAGACCAAGGCTATTCTTGATATGCACCCTCCAAAGAACCTTCGAGAGATACATTAGGAGGTTCATAGCCAACCTCTCTGGATGATGCCAACCCTTTACTCAACTTATGAAGAAGGGAGTCTTCTTTGTTTGGACCAAAGAATGCCAGCTAGCCTTCTACAATATCAAGAAATACCTCACAAAGCCTCCAGTATTGGTAGCTCCAGTCATGGGAATACCCTTCATACTATATGTGTGAGCGATGGATCATTCTCTTGGTGCCCTGCTAGCCCAAAAGAGTGATCCAGGTCATGAGCATGCCATATACTATCTCATCAGAATGGTGGTCGGCACAAAGTACAGGTACAATTCCGTCGAGAAGGAGTGCCTCACTATGGTCTTCGCTATCTAAAAGACCCGTCACTACGTTGCTAGTCAAACAATTTATGTGATTTCTCAAGTTAACCCCCTTAGAATCCTTATGATTAAGCCAGGGGCACTTAACTCCTGCCTGGCCACATGGGCAATACTATTGTTGTCGTACGTCATGGTATTTGTCTCGAATAATGTGGTCAAGGGCAAAGCATTGACTGACTTCTTGGAAGCCCATCCTGTTCTAGAGACGTCGAAGCTCTATGATGACATTCTAGACGAGGTATTAGAGTCTAACACGATAATGGAAGAGTCCGTTTGGCGAATGTTCTTCGACGGTGCTTCAAGAACATGGCCCAAGGACGATATTATCACTGGAGTAGGGATAGTATTGAGTTCTTTCGATAACCTGGTCATTTACCGTGCTTATTCACTCACGGAGCAATGTTCCAACAATGTAGCAGAATATAACGCTCTCATTATCGAGCTCCAACTGGCTAAACTGTTGGGGGTAGATTACCTAGAGGCCTACGACGACTCCAAATTGATAGTCAGTCAGGTCTGAGACGAGTACGAAGTCTGGCAGGAGAACTTAACTCTTTACTACCAAGCCGCGATCAGAATAATCTCCATATTTACCAGATTCTTCATAGAGCATGTCTCGCAGCTGCAAAATATTGAGGCTGACGCCCTTGTCGGTCTCGCAGCTTCTTTGGCATTCCCTATTAAAACCCAGCAATTGATCACAGTGATTGGTCGAGAACTAATCTGCCCTATAAATAATCTATGCTTGTATTTGAGCCACTCTACGGAGAAGGACATCAACATCAAATACTGGAGGCTCCCTTTCATAGGCTATGCAGTCTACGGAATCCTCTTAGACGACTTGAAGGAAGCCACTTTCGTTAGAAAATGTGCCCTCCGTGTTTTTTATGACCCATCCACTAAGATGTTATAACGTTGTTCGTATTACAGACTCCTACTACAGTGCCTATCAGATATGGAGGCAAAACAAGCACTCCGTGAAGCTTACGATGGTATTTACGGTGCACACCAACCCGGCCCTAAGCTACAGGATCGTCTCTTGTGTATGGGTGATATAAGATGCCATCGACTATCCAAAGAAATATATGATGTGTCAAATCCATACAGACTTCATTCACCACCCTTTAGAATTCTTGTACCCAACTGTGGCATCTTGCCCGTTTGAAATATGGGAAATGGACATCATTGGACCGATTATCCCACCGTCATCGAAAGAGCACTGGTTCTTTCTCACTATAACTGACTACTTCTCCAAGTGGGCAGAAGCTATACCACTCGCTGAAGTGAAAACATCCAACATGATTATCTTTGTCAAACATCACGTCATCTACAATTTTGGACTACCTCGGAGGATTATCCACGATAACGGTCCATAATTTGCAAGCCATGATTTTGACCGATTTTGCGATAAAAACCGAATTCAAAACATAGCTTCGACGACTTTTAATCCAGTAGTAAATAAATTAGCAAAAGTATTTAACAAAACCATCATAAAGCTACTTAAGAAACTCATCTTGTCTAATCAATGTGAATGGCAAAAGAAACTGGGAGAATGTCTCTGGGCCTATCGTACAACGGTCGGAACCCCAACTGGTAGTACGTTGTTCTCCCTAGTCTACGGGAGCGAGTCCGTGCTCCCTCTGGAGATCCAAATTCCCTCGCTCAAGGTGGCCCTCTCCTACAAGTTGACAGCTGACGACAACCACCGCCGACGGCTATAGGAGTTGGAAGCATTCGACGAAAAGCTTCTCTTAGCTTAACAGCGCATTGAGTTATATCAAGCATGCCTCTCCGAAGCTTTCAATAAATGAGTCAAGAAAAGAGCATTCCAAGTGGGTGACCTCGTCTTAGCAGTAAAAAGATCGATGGTCATGACGCAAAAGACGGATGGGTAATTCCAAGCCAGATGGAAAGGCCCCTTCGTTATGGAATCAGAGTATTCCAATGGCGCATACATGCTTGCAAAATCTAATGGAGACCTACTGATGATGCCGATCAACGGCAAGTTCCTTAAAAAAGTACTATGTTTAAGCCAGGCTTGTACTCCCTATATCCCAAGCAGGGGATTAAGATGTACGGTATTTATATTTTATCGTTCATCCCCAGAAAGTGCACGTGTACAACACGATCTTTATCCTCCATAATTCATTTGTAAAGCTATTATCTGTACTCAGGAGTCCTGAATACGCAATAGATAATAGATCCTCAAAAGCTTCCCAATGGAGCAGTCTTCAGGTCCATCGATACACTCTTGTGTGGACTACCTAAAAAATTAGCTCTCTTAGGCACTAGTTCACGTTCTTACTACCTCTAAGATATACTCCTAACATTCTCCCCAGTAGAGTAAAATCTGTCGAAGAAAACAACATCACCTCTACTTTGTTTTCTCTATTCCCAAATAGTTAGAATCTTATCATGTTCACAAAAACTCTGAATAGGATTCTCGTAAGGGAATTCTATGTTGGCCACGTCCATATTACCTCTGAGCAAACATCCATATTTGACTATCGATTGTCACGTCCATAATACCTCTAATGTTGGTCGTCATCTAAACTTATCATCCATACTTAATTTTAAGTACTCTAGAGATGATAAGTCCATAAAACCTATCACGTCCATATCACCTCTGATAGGGCTTCGTCTCAATCCTATTATTTGCACTCCACGGCGCAATAAATAATAAGTCCACTAACATATCCCCAGTAGGATATCCCTGGCAACTGCGGTATTGTACTATGTCTACCTCACCTCTAGTATAATATTCATATACATAAAGCATGACATGCCCAAAAAAAAAAGATTTTTCATTGATATTCAAGATCATGAGTATATATGATGGAAATTTATTACATTAAATATTTTTATTGATATTCAAGATCATGAGTACATATGATGGAAATATTTACATTCGGCACTTAATCCATCAAGGCGTCGCTCCGTGCTGCTTCTGGTATCGACATAAGTAAAACTGGCAGCAGAACTCAATGCAATCTTGGTCATCCCTCCTCAGTGTAAACCTCAGTATATGAAAAAAAATCCATACTGATGGATAGCAAAAAAGGGGAGGATCAAGCGCTCTTCGGCCACGCGGGAAGACTGGAGACAGGGAATGACAATCAATCAAAAATCCAGTATTCAATATCATAGGCTCCCGACCAGTAGCAGGCTACGTAAAAGGGAGGAACACAGCTAGCATGCTACCTAAACAGGGTTGTCATGTCCCAATCTCTCACAAGTTCGATCATTCCCGTTGGATGTGAGATCACCACGCCACGCTCCCGTAGGACAATTATTCTCATCGGGGTGTGATGTCGTACGAGCCTGGAGTTACGCTCGCACAAGGCAATAATGTCAAACGTCATGGTTATCATCGAAACGATCATGTTACAGCGAAAGATAAGCACATATCAGAGTATACGAAGTGAAGCTCTCAAAGGGTCCAAATGAAGATGACATTACGGCTTACAACACTCTTGCTCTCTCTTGTCCACAAAGGAACTTACCATTCTATATATCATATCCTATATATCCAAGCTAAACTACCATACCTGGGTACCTGAAAGAGATGCCCACAAACATGGGTCAGTACATAACTGTAATGATGAGCGGGATAACCCACTCGCGTAAACCAATACTAAGTAGTCATGTGAAGCATACAATTATTATAAGATGATCTTCCTACTTTAAGCCTAGATTAGTTTTATGGCATGGCAGGTATTGAAAGCAGTAAAGCAGGTTAAGCATGCAAGTATTAAACTCAAGTAAACATATTAGCAGTTATATGCAAACTCAAAGGAAGCTAAGCACGCAATCCATCCTACTCAAATCCCATAAGCAAAGCGTGAACCTATCAAACCACGTCACAAACCAAGTCTTGCTGTCATCCTTAATGCGACACTCTTACTCGAAGTAAGGTGGACGTTCATCGCCTACTAAAATGCACAATCTTAAACCGATACCTATCTATATGAAGGTCATTGGACAAGCCATAAAAGACTATTTTGAGACATTTCAACCAGATCCAGCACTGAGTTACAAGCCCGCCTTGTGGTATAGAACTGCAAGTATTTTGATTTGCCAAATATGTCTGGGGTAGCAAGCCCCAACAGTGGGTTCGCAATACCCGTGCTTCTAAAGCAAGTTCCAATGTTTCCTCCATGGTCGAACGGTCCCGGTGCCTATCCCATTTGAGGAAACCTAACCCTGCGCGCACAGGTTGTCCGTGATCATGCAATGCTCCGATAATGTAGGTACGACAAGAATCGAGCCTTCTCACCCCACCAAACTATTCTTGCCCTATTCCATCTGATTCACCGTATCCGTTCTCAAATTATATCTATCTCTTTCTATGTTTCGCTTGGTGACCTAAGGTCCCAACACACAAAGGCACAATGCCACATCATTACGTATTTTGTGGCACAATGCCCATTGATAAGTTTCAAGTCTCGTGTTCCAATAGCACCATATCCAATCGATAGTTGCCCGATTTTGAACCACAACCGCACGCTTCATTTGACAAAGTATCTTAACTTGATACTCGTACGCAACACATGCTCCCCGCCTCTGAGATCATGTTCCAATATTCCAACGATACAATTCAACTCAAAGCAACAATTTTATTCATCTAAACTACGCACACTCTATGCATGCCACAGTACGGTGTTTCCAATATTCTGACTAAGTGTTCAAGATATTATGTGCATTCCAATTGTTAGGCATAAAGGAGTAGAGGAGAAGGGATAGAGCCAACTCACCAAGTCTAAATTTGCTCGATACTATGCCTTGTCGATACAGACGATTCCTTGAATTCTTGGTCCGATACGAAGCACGATATACTCTATTGGTATGACCATGCAAGCATGTCGTGTTCTCCAAATCATCCGATATGATCGGACTAAGGAAGACAGTATTATCTCTCCAATCCCTCTATCTCTGCACTGCTCTAAATGAACACACTGATTCCATTGCTTGACGTCCATGCCTCAGCCTATTATGAGGCGCTACTCTGATCCCACTGAACTCCGCATGTAATCTGCACATGAAACCAACTCAAATCAATACTTGCTCCTAAATTGAAATTATTGAAATGCAACCAAACATTTGTCTCATTTTAATCTGACTCAGCGTAATGTATCGTGCGGATACAAAGTATTATATAATATACTACTTAGAATAAGGTTCATCCTCTAACCAAACCAGCACACATTCCTTTCTCGTATGCAGCTTGACCATTTCATAAACTCTATTCCAGGTAATTCATAATTCGCTAATCCAGACTCATCATCCTTGCTTTGCGCTTAATGCTCATAAAAATTCCATATTTCCATATCCTTCTTGTAAGTCAATTCAAATTTGGCATATCGCTTAATTTTGATCATACACATATTTAAGGCATCCCCGAAATACATGTATTTCAGTCGAACTTAGCGATAGCGAATTGAACAAGTTACAAGGGTATCTTCATATTCAAAATATCCACTTATTTCACTCTCGGTTGAACCGACCCTAACGTTCAACCCACAACTTATTCTCATACGCACTATTCTCAGAAATAATAATTCTCCACTGACGATCTCTCTACCTAACCTAATTCAATTCGTGTTCCGGCTCGATCATTCCCTAGCGATAGCCCAAAGTATGCATGCTTTAAGTCCTTGCGCATCCAAGCGTAACGAGTATTCTATAAGGCACTATCATCCAACTATATTCTGAATCATCGCATTATATCGTCTGAGCTCAACCAACCAAACTCTAACTTGACTTCAATCGCCCTATGTTTCGCATGCACCGCCTCCATATCATCTTTATCTCTGAACGATCATCACATCTGATACTACCCTAACTAGTTAACTTACCCAAATATCGCACTATACTCTTTGATCAATTTGGCCCAACACCCCTGCCTGCAAACTCAATTCCTCTCTGGTAAACACCTATTTGGGACTTATGTGATCCACGAAAATTTTGTTGCCATGCCATGGGGATAGTGTCGCCATGATTTCAACACGGATACAATCATTCTAATTCCTAGGTTGTACATGTAATAGTTCTTCTTATGCTACTTTTACTACCTCGAAGCTTAAGATATCACATTTGCCCTCTGTATGAGCACGAACCACAAACCAAGTCCGATTTCATCTTGTAGATCTGAGGCACATCTTTCCCTTCTGAAAGTGCAATGATCTGAGTTAAAGCGAGTCGCAGCTTTAACTTCTTGAAGCTAGTTACACAGTCGTCAATTCATATGAATGATATTTTCTTCTAGGGCATGACGAGTCAGAAGCGATGTCATCTTCGATAATCTGCGACTCCGAATATCATCAGTTGACTTAGGCCATTTTTACTATCGCTTCGATATTCTGGCTGCATCTTCAGTTAAAGACTATCCCAATGATCTCTCAAATCCAACACTCAGTCACCTGGGCCTATCTTCAACATACACCACTCAACATCCACCCTTGGCGCATTCCTAAATGCGTCGTCGTAAGGGTCATTCTATCGGTCTATAATATTTACTACAATTTAGCGGTCAAGTTGCTAGGGTCTGTTGTTCCGAAGCTACAGTCGATAATTATAAGTCATCATGATGGACAATTACTATGAACCATGCAATACCATAATCCAACAATCCAATCCGATCATACTTCTGAATCTGAGTACTGCAAGCACTATGACAGATGTATCTGCAAATCAAATACCGCCTAACTACCTAGAGTCTGACTATCTATTCAACCCACTAATCGAGAAACTGCTCTCGCTGAAACCGTCTTCCAATACTCCGTTGTTCTGCCCTAAATCGATCAAAAATCTCAAACCATCTTGCTTGACTTCTCGCGCCACTACTTGCAACATTCTAAATCTATAGGCTTGTTATGTTTCCTATTTATACACCGTGCTTCAATACTGCACATCTCGCTCGCTCAAGCGGCAGGGTAAATTACGTCGACATCGCCTTCTTGTTCAGATGTCTTTAAATGTCTATCCGCCACGATCCTTGTTTCTCCTTCCTTTCTTTATCACCGTCTTGATTTTCTCGCGTTCTGATGCATCTACACGTTCTCGATGACTGCACGCCAATCTCAGATGCACTACCGCTACCACTTTTAATCATCTTGTTGTGTCATGTCCGTCTTAGTACTGCAAGTGTTAACTTTCAATCTGGCCTAACATCGACTAGACTCGCATCATGCTCGCTCATGTCTTCCGAAGAACTCGTCCACCTTTGTTGCACCATTTTACTAACTCTGCATCCTCTAACTCTGAGTCTAAATTCTCGAACGCTAACGTCAATATCCTCCAAGCTTGGTGTGACTCAATCGTATTGCTCCTTCAAAATCGAACGTGTTCCTTTACTCAACTCGTTGCTCCTTTGTGTTATCAAAATTCATAGTCCGTGCTCGCTACTCTTCGACACATCCATCACTCACGCGCATATGCATCAATTATTTATTCCTTATGCCCAACTCTCTGCGTTAATGAATGCTCCACCGAACTTCCAAATCGTGCATATAAAATTATGATATTTAACTTTCCGTCTGCATGATCTCATCCTATCCTCAATACTTGGTCCGTATCTCTCCTTCAAATTCTCAACACTCATTCCATTACTTATTTCGTTCTCATTCAACAAAACTTTCATTCGTACGAGTTTATTCTGATCACTCAAATATGACGTGTCAAAGAATACCTGAGTCAAACTCTATTACACTAATTCCTGATTTAATCTCGTACTAGCCCATCTATTGCGAGCAAACCTATCACTTGTCTGTTCCAAACATTTCCAACACGAGCACCACTCGGTGGCGCAGTATATACCACTTGGAATCGAGTCGCTCTCAGCCTATATTTACTCTGCATCGCCCAAGGTCTACTCTGAACTGATTATTCTGCGGTGATCCTGACGATCATAACTCAATATTTGCTTGCTCCAAGTTCTGAAACATACTCAGTCGATTCGCACAACCCAACTTATATTACCACTATCTGCGTCCGTTACGGCAATTCTATTGATGTCCATCCAAACATTCCAACACCGTTATCACTACATGGTATACCATATACTACTTCGAATCAAGTCACTCCTTGCATCACACTTCTCTGCACTGATCCAATATTTGTTCGAACTATCCACTCTACGGTTATCTTGTCGATCATAACTCGGTTTACTCAAAGTCTGACACAAAACTCAGCCAATGCATGAACCATCTTACTCTCCTTATTGATCTCGTCCGTTAACTCATGCAATTTTCTATTCTTGATACTCCCAACTATTCCTCAAACCGTTTGACACATTCGCTGCACGAGCAACTCGTGCAACGTTCTCTCTCACTGATATTCTAAGCCACTACTCAATTATATTCAACATAATTATAACTTTCTAATGTTTCTACTCATAATATGCCAACATACTTATCTCATCTTCTAAATCAACTACTCTCCTGATGCAACCAATATCTCCCAAAGCAACAAGCTACACAAACACAATGACACCTCTCGACTTGCTGTACGGATACAATAATACCACACAATTTGCTACACAAATAAAACAACGCCTAGCAATGCTACTCGATTCTATCAAAATACTATACAAAGAATGCAACAGAAAATATATACACACAATAACATATATATAGACTTATTGCATGGAACATCCAATGTGGCACCGAGAGGAGTCAAGAGTTATTCGAATCGCGGAGGCCATTTTGAGTTTGTGATAAAACAAAGAGAAAAGTCTGAGGTAATTAACCGAACGCTCTGATACCAAATGTCACATCCCAATCTCCCGCAAGTTCGATCATCCCTACTGGACGTGAGATCATCACGCCAATGCTCCTGCAGAACAATCATTCTCATCGGAGCGTGATGTCGTATGAGCCTAGAGTTGCGCTCGCACAAGGCAATGATGTCAAATGTCATGGTTATCATCGAAACGACCATGTTGCAGAGAAAGACAAGCACACATCAGAGTATACGAAGCAAAGCTCTCAAAGGGTCCAAATGAAGATGTCACAAAAGGCTAACAACACTCTTGCTCTATCTTACCCACAAAGGTACTTATCGTTTCATACATCATATCTCGTATATCCAAGCTAAACTACCATAACTGTGTACCTGAAAGAGATGTCCACAAACATGGGTCAGTACACAACTGTATTGGTGAGCGGGGTAACCCACTTGCCTAAACCAACACTAAGTAATCATGTGAAGCATACAATTATTACAAGGTAATCTTTATACTTTAAGCCTAAATTGATTTCCTGGCATTGTAGGTATTAAAAGCAGTAAAGTAGGTTAAGCATGCAAGCATTGAACTCATGTAAACATACAAGCAGTTATATGCAAACTCAAAGAAATCCAAGCATGCAATCCGTCCTACTCAAATCCCATAAGCAAAGTGTGAACCTATCGAACCATGTCACAAACCAAGTCTTGCTATCATCCTCGATGCATGTGCACACTCTTGCCCAAGGCAAGGTGGACGCTCGCCGCCTACTTAAATGCACAATCTCAAACCGATACCTATCTATATGAAGGTCACTGGCTAAGCCATAAAGGACTATTTTTAGGTATTTTGACCTGATCCAGCACTGAGTTGCAAGTCAGTCTGGTGGTCTCGAACTATAAGTATTTCGAGTTGCCCAATTTGTCCGGGGTAGCAAGCCCCAATAGTGGGTTCGCAATACCCGTGCTTCCAAAACACATTCCAATGTTTCTTCCATGGCCAAACGGACCAGATGCATATCCCGTTCAAGGAAATCAAACCCTGCGCACACAGGTTGTCCATGACCATGCAATGCTCAGATAATGTCGGTACGAAGAGGAATCGAGCCTTCTCGTCCCACCAAACTATTCTTGCCCCGTTCCGTCTGATTTACTATATCTATTCTCTTTCCATGTTCCACTTGGTGACCAGAGGTCCCAACACACAAAGGCACAATGCCATATCATTACGTATTCTGTGGCACCATTCCCATCGATAAGTTTTAAGTCTCGTGTTCCAATAGCACCATACCCTATCGATAATTGCCCATTTTTGAACAACAACTGCACGCTTTGCTTGACGAAGCATATCTCAACTTGATACTCGTGCACAACGCACGCTCCTCGCCTCTGAGGCCGTGTTCCAATATTCCAACCATACAGTTCAACTCAAAGCCACAATTATATTCATCCAAATGACACACACTCTATGCATGCCACAGTGCAATATTTTCAATATTCTGACTAAGTGTTCAAGATATTATGTATATTCTAATTGTTAGGCATGAAGTAGTATAAGAGAAGGGACAGTGTCCACTTACCAAGTCTGAATTCGCTCGATACTCTTCCTAGCACTTTGCCTTGCCAATACGGTCGATTTCTTGAATCTGTGGTCCGATGCGAAGCACGATCTGCTCAATTGGTATGATCGTGCGAGCAAGTCATGCTCTCTAAATCATCTAACCCGATCGGACTAAGAAAGACAATATTATCACTCCAATCCCGCTATCTATGTACTTCTCTGAACGAACACACTGATTATATTGCTCGACGCCTATGCATCATCCCGTTGCGAGGTGCTACTCTAATCCCACTGAACTCCACACACGATCTGCACATAAAACTAACTCAAATCATTACTTTCTCCCAAATCTAACTCATTGAAATACAACCAAATATTTGTCTTGTTTCAATTCGATTCAGCGTAATGCGCCGTGCGGGTACGGGACATTACAAGGGTGAGCTCCACTCACGACGACGGACGTTCTTCCTTGTCTCTTAGATCAGTTCTTGATGAACTGATGCATAAGGTTGGCATTCTCTTCGAATGACGGGTTCTATAATATTCTTCCATGCTCCATCATAGGCAACATGAGGGAAGATAAAGCCTGCACAAAGAAAGCATGTATCAGTCTTATCGAAGATTGTAAAAAGGAGCAACTGTCACGTGTGGCACCCCAACTACAGTCGGGCGTAGCACATGAATTTATATCCATGCGACCAGATTACATGAGAGCCCTGCGCACATGTTGTAGATGATCCTTCATCCATGCGACAGAGCTATAAGAATTTTTTTTGTGCATGTTATAGATGAGTTCTCATCCATGCTGTAGGACTTTGTGAAGAGTCTACACATGTTCTAGATAAGTTCTCATCCATACGATAGAACTTTGTGGAAAGTCTGTGTATGTTCCTGACGGTCTTTCGCCCATGCAACAAGACTGTGCACTTGTGTCTTTGTGTTTTTGGGCATTTCAGAAACAAGGGTCGAAACACCCCTATACCTCCAGTCGGAGCATCAGGGGGCCACGGGTCCATTCTGCCCTTGTCAGACCCTTCAACAAAAAGAATGAGAGCTCATGGCATTTTTTACGAAGAAAGAATGAGCGTAGAAATGGGTCTCTCCCCCCCCCCCCTGAGTCGCCTATTTATAGGCCTAGGACCGCATGAGGGGATCGAGGCAATGAACTGGGCAGTTAAGAGGATGAACCCCGAAACTCGGTCTTTCAATGGCTGATAGGACATAACACCTCTATTCTCATGATTTATTCTAATCCTGAGTCAAAATGACTCCTGAAATCTCGCGCCCATACAATGACCAAAAGATCTACTCGAAGATTGAGGCAAATATTTCATTTAATGCAGATTTAACAGCCTGGCTGACTCGTTCATGTGACAGCGAGTTTATGCGACACACAATCCATGCGGCTCAAGTTATTTTCATCCATGCTTCTTGTTTAAACTATTTTAAACTTATTATTTTGAAAACTTTGAAGGGGGTCTTGTAGAAGCATGAAAAAATCTAACTCTATGCGCCCAGAAGTTATGTGCCAAAAACTTGACTCAGTGAAGTCAGGCCGCACATATAGTCATTCAGGCCCAAGAACTTATGTGAATTTCTAAACCAGAAAGAACCAAGTCCTCAAGAGGTGCCTATGCGGCCCAGACAGTGATAAAAGTACCAACCGCATAAAGCCCTGACATGGCATTAATTGCCTTGCATAAAGTTCTGATATTCGGTACGCTAAAGGACAGAAAGTCACATCAGCATAATAATGACTCTTGTCAGACGTACAGTGTTACGTGTACACGACAAAGCCGACATGCAGCCTCTTCTCCATGTGGCCCCGTATCTATACGACTCAGTCTCTTCAAGCTCCAGATCCTATACGGCTCTGCCTCTATGAGGTTTGGTCTTCATGTGGGTCCATGTGACCGAATCTTCCTATTACAGATGAAGAGATCCTCGACAACCAGTGCTGACCACGTGTCGAGTTGACCAAGACACGCACACAACGGGTGAAAATAGTCCAGGTTACAGGCCTAGATCTCATCAATAACATATCATAACTAATGCCATATGATAGCCTAACCGTGACATGCGCTTGCGGTTGCAACTGCATTCTGTTAAGAATGGACATGCGGCAACCATACATGCGCGTATAGCATATGCGCGCGCATAAGCCATCAAGCACAGATGGCTATAAATAGCATTGATGCATTCCCACACAGACAGACAGACATGGACACAAATACGTACATCGAGACGTAGATAAAGCATACTCAAGAGCCCAATTGCTGTCTTTTGTACCAGTGAGCCAGAGATCTAGCAAGTTCTTTCATCGTCGAACCATCAACGAAGTAAAGGAGTCAACTGCAGTACTCGATCTCCATCGTCACACTCCCCAGAATTTTAATTTGTATTTAGATTTCTTGGACTCTATGTACTTTCTTTGTTTTCAATATAGAAAATCGAGTTAGCAACACTCATTTTTGTAACGGAACACCTACTAACTTGATATGTAGGGACAACTACATATGCATTGGTGGTAGAAACTTGTCGTTTGATGTAATTGTTCTCGATACCAATTAGTGTGATATCATATCTCAGGATAGATTGGCTTAGTGCATGTTGTGCGACGATCAATTGCATGGAAAAAAGATCATGTTTTGTCTATCCAAAAAAATAGGGTTCTCCTATTCGTGTTGTATGGTGACGACGAAGCCATTAATGGTGATTTCAGCATTACGGTTCGACAATGTTACATTCTAGTTGCAAAGGGTACTACACTTCTGTTTGCGATACACGCAAGGATGGTGCAGACTCAGTTCACACAAAAGTCGTGGCAGAATTTCCTTCCAGATGAGATACCCGGAATGCCACTGGACCAAGAGATTGAATTCACCATTGGTACATTTCCAGACACCTGTCCGGTCTCTTGAGCCCCGTACAGAATGGCACCAGCAAAATTGAAAGAACTGAAGGCCCAGCTATAAGAATTGTTGGATCAGGGTACATACGACCCAGTATTTCTCCATGGAGAGCTCCAGTATTGTTTGTGAAAAAGAAGGATGGGTCGATACGGCTGTGCATCGACTATCGTGAACTTAACAAAGTTACGATTCGTAACAAGTACCCGTTGCCAATGATAGATGTCCTTTTTGATCAACTGTAAGGGGTGTCTGTGTTTTCTAAGTGATCTTCGGTCAGGTTACTATCAGCTAAAGATCAAGCCGGATGATGTACCGATGTCTGCATTCCGCACAAGATACATACACAATGAGTTCATGGTGATGCCGTTTTGTTTGGCCAATATTCCAGTAGCCTTTATGGATACGATAAACAGAGTCTTCCAACCCTACTTAGACAAAATTGTGGTCATGTTCATCAACGATATCTTGATTTTACATGTATATATATCAAAGTAAGGGTCGGGAGCAATTAAAAGTTAGGGCTCGCAACAGAGTAAAGGGGCTGCGCCAAATTTCCCCTTCTTTTAATATAGAAATTGAGAGTTGGTTATTGTCGACTCCCTTAACCGGGTAAAAAAATAAGGCTTGTGATAAGGGCACTATAAAATACACTCAGGGCTGCCCATTCCCCTCTTCCTAAAAATTACAAGTTTGCCACTCCTCAAACTTACTTGGGGCTGCCCACACCAACCTATATAAGTAAAATTATTTCTCTTCTTTCTTTTTCACCTTCACATGAAGAAATCTCTCATTCTCACCAAGTCCTAAAACCTAAACCTAACTTTAGAATTTGATAGTTGTGGTCCCAAGTGGAAGAAAATTCTGATTTGGTGATTGTCCAACGAATATTCTTTCGGTATATCTTCGACAACATACGATGAATAAGTTTTGCGATTGTCACCAAATTATTTAGTTTTATTCGACTATTGTAGGAGCGATGCATGAAATTATCTTCGATGAAGAAGTCGGATCATGCAATCCATTAAATATGCACTCCGCTCCTTCCGAAGAACATGTCGGTTGTTCCGAAGCATCTACGATACGTAAAATGATAACCCTAATTTGATACACAATAGTGATCGTGTAAGGACTGTATAAACTACGACAGTCCTATATAAATATAGGACTGTCAATAATTCGAAAGTTCTATATAAATATAGGACTGTCATAATTTTGACAGTTCTATAGACTATGTGGACTGTCAAAATAGTGACAGTCCTGAAGATAAAATGGTGACCAACATATTTTCTTAAAGACTGTAAATTTTTTGACAGTCTACTCAATACATTAGTCTGTATAAATTATGACAGTCATAATTTGGAATGCCAATTATTTAAAGTTATTAATTTTTAGATTATTTTATATTGGTTATAGGACCAACCTCGTACAGATGGTGTGGTACATCCTGCTATTGGGGTTGATGTGGAGAAGGTATTCTCAACGGATATTCGATTTATATCCCACGAAGAAGCATTAGATTGGTGCAGAGAAGTTGGAAGAAGACATAACATAGTCATTATCATTGCAAGATCGATCAGATCTCGGCCAGGCTAAAAATATTTAGAGCTGGGCTGCGAAAGAGGAGGTGTGTTCAGGCAGCATCGAGAAAAAAATGTGTTGTTGAAAAAAAATCCCTAAGAAAAATGTTGGGACGAGAAAATATGGTTGTCCATTTAAGGTGTTGATTGTAAAAGTAGAAGATGTGAAGTGGATAGTCGAAGTTAAGAATGGAATACACAATCATCCTATTCCAGAGACACTTACGGGTCATGCCTACGTGGCACGATTGAACAAGGATGGGAGAAAGTTGGTTGAAGAATTGTTCCTTTCCGGAGTTGCACCCAAACAAATTTATTCTGTCGTACGACAAAAAAAAGATGAGAACAAGTCAACCATGAGGACGATCTATAATACTTTAACGAGAGCAAAATATAATAATATGAAAGAAAGAATAACGATGCAACAAGTATTGAAGTTGTTTGGGGAGCATCACTATGTGGAGTACCATAAAAGACATCCACAAAATGATAAACTCCTTTCATTATTTTGGGCTCATCCTGATTGCACACACTTGGCTAGGTCCTTCACAGACGTGTTGACCCTTGATTGTACATATAAGACTAATAAGTTCAAGATACCTCTTTTTCATATTATTGGATTTACGTCTACGGAAAAAATATTTTCAGTCGCTTTTTATTTTATGAAGAGTGAGACAGTAGAGGATTACACTTGGGCGTTGAGGAAACTACAATTCCTTTGCACAGGATACAAAGAGCCCTCTGTTTTTGTTATCGACAAAGAATATGTGCTGATAAATGCTATAGATATTGTATTTCCTTATGTGCATAGACTACTATGCACTTGGCATATAAATCAAAATATCCAAGCTCAATGCAAGAGGAATTTGAAAATGTGGATGGTAAAATCGACAAGCTTCGCTTCGAAGAATTCTACAGTGATTGAAGTCTTGTATGGCGAGCAAGTACTAAAGACAGCTACGACACAACATGGTACATGTTCAAACAAAAGTGGGAGACGAGTAACCCGACATGCATTTCTTATATCAAAAATACTTGGCTACAACCACATAAAGAATAATTCGTCTTAGCATGGACGAACATGGTGAAGCATTATGGCACAATCACTACGAACTGGGTCGAAGGATCACACTCAAGTTTAAAAAGATGTCTACGGTCATCGGTCGATAATTTTGTCTCCGTTTGGCAATCGGTTCATTTGATGATTATTTCTACGGTGAACGAGATTGTAGCATCATTTGAGACGAGCCTCAATATTGTAAAGCATGAATACAAGCTTGAACACCTCTTGGATGCTTTAATCTATGTGGTATCTTATAAGGCCTTGGGCTTATCGTTTGAGGAGATTATTAGGTCAAAGTTTGTTGGTTATGATCCCGAGGTTTGCGGTTGTTCATTTCGACATTCACTCGGCCTTCCTTGTGCACATGAGATTAACGAATATCGTCGTCAATCTATACCTATTCTAATAGATGTTGTTGATTAACGTTGGAGACAGTTGTCGATCATGCTTACGGTAGAAGTTCACAATGATTTCTTTTCTTTGCCACAAGTGAAACTCCTTCACGCAAGGTGGTGTGTCGCATCAAAACTGGAGAGAAAATCCATTGAGGTTAAAATCCAAGAAATTGCAGTCCCGGCAATAACTTGATTGCAAAAGCCATATATTATTCGAACTCCTAAGGGAAGACCACACTCAAGAATCAGTAGAGTACAAAAAAAGGAGGTGGAGTCAACTAAAAGAGATCCATCATTATTTGAACATACTGAATGTAATTTAGAGCAAGTTGAGTCAAAGTCGGTTATCGAAAGTGTGTTAATTTTAAAAAAAGAGAGTAAGCTTACTATTCAAAGGGGGAAGAAACAGAAAACGAACGATGTAGTCACGGCGGAGGGTTTAGATAACTTCTCCGATTCATATAGTCTATACATTCAAAATTTCCTACCTGAGATACGGGATTTTATTTGGTCTATTGTTGATGTTCCTAAGGATGGCCATTGTGGATTTTATGCACTCGCAAGACATCTTGGTTATTCAGTTAAAGCAAGATGGAGACAGGTTAGAGAAGAGTTGTACGAGAAGTTGGAGTCTCGTCTACCCTTCTATAGGCAGATACTCGGTAAAGAAATTGTTGGAGATTTGTTGGCAAGCATACCTTGTACGTACACGGTTATCGGACCAGACCATTACATAGATGTCCCGCCTGCTGCATATGTATTCTCTAATAGGTATAAGATACCTATTATAATTATCTCAGAAGACATTAACAATACTTTCTTTCCAATGTGCGCTCCCCCGGCCAAACACAGACTATCCAATCTATGTTCAATAGGGCTTGTCGGACAACACTTTGTCATTCCAAGGTTGATCGGTCATTCTTCTATTCCTCCACCTTCTATGCTTTGGTATAAACACGCACTAGAGGAAGTGATTGCATGGACGACACCCTACATGGATGCAATTGCTGGCTATAAGAAGATAATGAAGATGCAGGATCCCAAAATCTTGCCTAAGGACTACTTTGATAATCTAATCGATTGATACATCTTATACTTTTGTATTATTTTATAATTTTGCATGCGATAGAAATGGAATATAACATCTTGTACTTTTGTAGCATGATAGTACAATAGATAGTGACTATGAAAGAAATGAAATGAAGTACTGTATGTTGTGCAATGAGTCATGTATATTGAGCTTTGGAATCTTTTCTAACTTATATATATATATATATATATATATATATATATATATATATATATATATATATATATATATATATATATATATATATATATATATATATATATATATATATATGTTGAAAGTCCATAGTTTTAACCCACTGTCTCTGTACATTTATATATATAACTAGGACTGTCAGGATTTCTACAGTCCCATAAGCTATCAGGACTGTCAAAATTTTTACAACCCTAGTTTTAACCCACTGTCTCTGCACATTTATATAAAACTAGGACTGTTAGGATTTCTACAGTCTTATAAGCTATCAGGACTATCAAAATTTTGACAGTGCTAGTTTTAATCCACTGTCTCTGCACATATATATATATAAAACTAGGACTGTCAGGATTTTTACAGTTTCATAAGCTATCAGGACTGTCAAAATTTGGCAGTCCTAGTTTTAACCCACTGTCTCTGCACATTTATTTATAACTATGACTGTCAGGATTTCTACAATCCCTTAAGCTATCAGGACTATCAAAATTTTGACAGTCCTAGTTTTAACCCACTATCTCTGCACATTTATATAAATACAGTCTCATAAGCTATCAGGACTGTCAAAATTTTGGCAGTCCTAGTTTTAACCCACTGTCTCTGCACATTTATTTATAACTAGGACTGTCAGGATTTTTACAGTCCCATAAGCTATTAAGACTGTCAAAATCTGGACAGTCCTGGTTTTAACCCACTGTCTCTGCACATTTATATATAAAACAAGGACTGTCAGAATTTTTACAGTCCCATAAGCTATTAGGACTATCAAAATCTGGACAGTCCTAGTTTTAGTCCCCTGTCATAGTTAAACAAAAATAACCAGTCAAAAATAGGACATCCAACTTAAACAAAACATAACTAATAAAAATATCGAAACACAAAGTTACAGCCAACTTCAAAGTTTTACATGTCAAGATTAAACAAAACATAACTAGTCAAAGTTTTACAACTTCAAAGTTTTACATGTCTCGAAACACAAACTGTAATAAAGTTTCATATAAAGGCTTCTTGAAACATGGCCTAAACTTCATGCCACCTCTTTGTACGTTGCTCCCTATTTTTCAAGAAAGAAAAATCTTCAGTGTTGTCGATGTGCTGTAGCTCCTCATTGATTTCCATATAATTCGCATCCTGGCAACTGACGAGGCTTCTTCCCAACTTCTTCGCTTTCCTAGCCTATTGATGACAATTCATAAAATTTGTTAGGTTATAAATATTTATATATCTTCAAACTGAAAGTTGGTTGCCTCACCATCTTGACCAATGCAGTATACAAGACAGATTTAGCGGAGAGATCTGATGGTACACGCACAATATCGCCTCCGCGTTTGAACAACGTAGGTAGTCCGACACCAGCGTAGTAGGCGAGGTAGTCGTCGCTACATTCCGTCATATTTACTGCTGCTTGTCATTCAGTTTCTTTAATAACGTGACGTTGCCACTCAGTAAAGAAGTCTGAGACCCAGTTGAACGCCACAGGAATATAGTTTAGCGGTTTTGTACCTCTCAGAGCACTTATCATTTTCAATGTGCATTTCGGGACTGTTTGTATGTAGCCAAACTGACGGAGCACTTTATCAGGCATATAAGGCTGATAAAGCGACTGGTTGCAATTGACAACTTATCAGACCGTGATATAAAGCGACTGGTTGCAATTGACAACTACTCTGTCGCAAATCACGATATGGATCCCAAACAATCTGCAACGCATACAATTTAGTATAACGTAATTTAGTAAATTATTACCAAGTTAAAAAATTAGTCCAAAAATTAACAACAAAATTTTCTATTATGTATACAAGTTGACAAAGATATATCTATACATGGAGTAGAGTCTGGCATTCGGATATTGTCTTGGAACCGACGCGGGATGCCGTACCAAGCTCACGGTAAAGATATGCTAGTATACCGCTTCCCCAAGATATTTCTTCCACCGTGTCTATGTTGTCAAAATTCAGGAGATATTTAACATGTATCGACGTTCCAGAATTATCCGGAATGCCGACAGCCCCTAAGATGAACTGCATATGCCCACGGGCCACATTATCGCTATTATCCACTTCGGGGTCCGGATCAACGAATGTCTCATCTAAATATTTCAAAGGAAGTTCGTACGACTTCTTGAAGTCTCGAAGGGTTGTAAAACTCGTCGCATCAACTCCCAGACAACCTGATACATAATCCACGATATGGTCATAAAAGTTAATGCTCGATTCGTCAAAAGTGTGATTCATCATGACTCGACCATCAACCCTAAGACCCAATATATTATGGACGTCATCCAGGGTAATCGTCAACTCCCCGTTTGGTAGATAAAAAGTATTGGTTTCTCGATGCCATCGTTCTACAAATGCTAATATGAGTGCATTATCCACCGTCGTATATGAGTAGTTACCCAAATATTGTAAACCGGTGGGATTGATTTTAGCGTTCATATCGTCTCCAAAAAATTCAAACCCCCATGTATTGCACTTTTTGTCGTGGTTGATCACCGTTAACATACGAGAACTCTCCTGAAAAATAAACAATTGGATGAACTTATACCTATTTATAAAATGTAGTTATCTATAAATAATTGGATGAACTTAGAACTTAGAAATATATATAAAATTATTATAACGTAATGTACTTACCGGATTGTTCCATATTTGGTATACAATATGGTTCTCGATCAACGGCAACATAGAGCAACCGTTTGGACGAGTCTCGACTGGACTATCTGGCTGTTGAGAAGGTCATGGAACTATCAGTAGGCCGGTTTCCGAGGGTTGGTGGCCGAGTCTCAACTGGACTATCTGCATGTTGAGAAGGTCCTGAACCATCAGTTGGTCCGTTTTGGATAGTTGGTATGTCTTCATCGGAGGAGGAAGAAGAACCAGAAGTACTAGGAGCACGTCTCTTCGAACGAGTTACAGTCTTCTTCATCAATCGACGTTTCCTAACTTGAGGGCGTGCCTCGGGGTTGAGGATAGTGAGAGCTGGTTCAACAGTATGCTGAACATTGTGTTCCTTACGCATCGACGCAGTAGGGCGTCTTCTAATGATACCTTCATCCTCAATGTCCTTCCGAGGGTTGTGACTATAAGACAAAAAGATATATATTTTAACATCCCAAAATTAATTGAACATTCAGGACTGTAGAAATTTCTACAGTCCTATATGTATACAGGACTGTAGAAATTTCTACAGTCCGGCATATTTCTGTCCCATACGTTTGACGAATGTCGAACTTGTATGCCCTAAAATCGGGTTCGAGACTCCAGAAATACGTCGAAAGTACATCTGAAACTACATCCAGGACTATAATTTTAAGATTGGAAAGATAATTTTTGGAAAATTTTCGAAATGCAATAGAAATTATTAAAAATTGAAGGAGGAGGAAGAATTGTACCTTGATTCTTTTGAGAGTTTGGGAGCCATCGATTAATGGTTGAAATTTGAGGAGATGGAGATTGCAAAATTTTAGGTTTCAAATGGAAGAAGTGGAGGAGAAAGGGAGGAGGAGGACTCCGATGGTGAGGTTTGGGAGTTTTGGGAGGAATAAGTAATGTTTGGGCTAGTATAAGTAATATTTGGGCTAATATGAATAAACTTCATTCATTAATGGACCCCAAGTGTATTTTGTAGTGTCTTTATCATCAGCCAAAAATAATAAGAGCACAACAAGAAAGGTCCACACGCATCCTCTTTTAATAAAAGAGGACTTGCTTGGTATTCTTCTCTAGCCTTTCTTTGCTTTTCCCAATCCGAAAGAGAATCAGTCGAGAGGAAGGAGATCATGTGGGCTGCATCGTGCCTTGCGTCTTGCTGCGCCGCCTGCGCGTGCGAGGCTTGCCGGTCGGTGGTTGGTGGCATCAGCCGTCGCTCTGCCCGCATTGCCTACTGCGGCCTCTTCGCCCTCTCCCTCATCGTCTCCTGGATCCTCCGCGAAGTCGCCGCCCCACTCATGGAAAAAATCCCTTGTCTGTAGTTATAATCATTTCAATTCCTTCTCTCATCTTCGTCATCATCATCATCGCGACCATGATTAAATAATCGTTGATTGGTTGGTTCTTGATTTAGGGATAAATCATTTTGCATCGACTCCCGACCGAGAATGGTTCGAGACCGACGCCGTGCTGAGGGTCAGCCTCGGGAATTTCCTCTTCTTTACCATCCTTGCGGTCCTGATGTCGGGGGTGAAGGACCAGAAGGACCCCCGCGACCGCCTCCACCATGGGGGGTGGATGCCCAAGATCGTCTGCTGGTGCATCATCGTCCTTCTCATGTTCTTCGTTCCCAACAGCCTCATCAGCTTCTACGGTCTCATTCTTCATTCTTTCTTCGAATATGATTAGTCCACCACCACACACTCCCCGAAGATACTCTAGGACACCCTAAATCAATGCTGTGTCCATGTTGTTGTGACTGCGTTATGTTTGTGCATGTGTAACATAGTTCTTATTGCTAATTTGAATGACAACAATCGCTTAGTACCACTCTGAAATATCTGTTAGAATTGTTGGGAAACTTCATTTAGCTAGTAGTACTACACACAAGGGTGATTTTTGG
>JAYESA010000004.1:88345085-88455085 GCA_036927795.1 Iris macrosiphon | reverse complement strand
CTTCTTAGACTTTCATCTTGATATTGTGTTTCCCAGATCTTGTTCATCAGTTCCGACTGAATATGCATACCCATATCTGCATTTCAACTCCAGGAATTATTATTTCAATACCCAACTTCTCCAAGTCTGCTAACAAGTGACGGTCCATCGTCAGGCACATAGCTACTGGATACCTGCTCAAGGCATCTGCAACTACATTGGCCTTTCCTGGATGATACTTCAAGACAATATCAAAGTCCTTCATAAGCTTTAGCCATCTACACTGTCTCATGTTCAGCTCTTTTTGTGTGAAAACGTACTTTAAGCTTTTGTGGTCAGTGAATATTTTCACACGCTCTCCGTACAAATAATGTTTCCACAACTTCAATGCAAAGATGACAGATGCCAGCTCCAAGTCATGGGTAGGATAGTTCTTCTCGGGTGTCCGTAGCTGTCTGGATGCATAAGCCACCACCTTATTGTTTTGCTCTAAAACACATCCCAAACCCTTTCATGAAGCATCGCTATAGATGGCGAATCCTCCTGATCCCGATGGCAATGTCAGAATATGAGCCGTAGTCAATCTCTTCTTCAACTCATCAAATGCTGCCTGGCATTCCTCAGTCCATACAAACTCTACATCTTTCCGAGTGAGTTTAGTCAAAGGCTCTGCAATTCGAGAGAAATCTTTCACGAACTTTCTGTAATATCCAGCCAATTCTAAGAAGCTTCTAATTTCTGTAACAGAGCTCGGAGTGGCCCAAGATTCTACGGCAGCAATCTTCTTTGGATCAACTAATATTCCATCTCCAGTCACTACATGTCCGAGAAACTCCACTTTGTTTAAGAAAAACTCACATTTAGAGAGTTTTTCATAGAGCTTCTCATTCCTGAGAGTTTAAAGCACTATCCTTAAATGCTTCTCGTGTTCTTCTAGCGTCTTTGAGTATACAAGGGTATCATCTATAAACACTACCACGAACTTGTCCAGGTACTGATGGAATACCTTGTTCATCAAGTTCATGAAGACTGTCGGGGAATTAGTTAACCCAAACGACATCACCAAGAACTCGTACTGGCCATATCGAGTCCTGAATGCAGTCTTCGAAATATCTTCCTTTTTCATCTTCACCTGATGATATCCAAATCTCAAGTCAATCTTTGAAAATACCTTCGCGCCACTCAACTGATCGAAGAGATCATCTATTCTCGGCAGCGGATATTTGTTCTTGATTGTGAGGATGTTCAGGGCCCTGTAATCGATGCACATCCGCACCGATCCATCATTCTTTGGCACAAAAAGTACCGGAGCTCCCCAGGGCGACGAACTTGATCTGATGAATCCCTTGTCTTCTAATTCGTCGATCTGTTTCTTTAGCTCCGCAAGCTCATTGTTGTTGATCCGGTAAACATGCTGCGATATTGGTTCTGCTTCCGACATTAGATCAATGGAGAATTCAACATCTCTATCTAGCGACAATCCTGGTAAGTCCTTGGAAAATACATCTAAGAACTCAGTAATAATAGGATGCAGTAGCTCTTTCTCCTCTATTATAGCTTTGCAAAGAATTCCACGATCTGGCTTTTCTGTCTTTCTAGCAAATTCGAACTCCGGCTTCCTGGAGGTCGAAACAACATACGACCTCTGCGGCAATCAATGCTAGCGAAATCCCAACCAATCTATTCCAAGGACAATGTCAAAACTTGGAAGTGGCATTACGAGTAAGCTAGCAGACAAAACACGGTCTCCCAATGTAACGTGATATCCCTTGCAAACATCACTGACTAGGATGATGCCTCCCCCAGTCGTGATCTTACAGTTTCTACTCAAGAGTTCCACTACTAAATTATACTTAAGTACAAAAGACACAGATATAAAACTATGGGATGCACCAGAATCAAATAATGCTACGGCTGGAATATAATCAAGAAGAATGGAACCTGCTATACCATCACCAGTGGGCTCAGTTTCCTCGACAGTTGTAGCAAAAGCTCTGCCCTGCTGAGGAGCTCCCCTCTGCTGGTGCTGGACAAATTGCTGCTGTTGTGTTGGAAGTGGTCCCCTCTGCTGTTGTACCACAGGTGGCTTAGCTGGTCCCTTTTGATTTGTTGCACCTAGAATATGACAGTTCTTCATCTGATGTCCCGCAGAACCACAGTATAGACAGACTCCAAGTCTTTTTCTGTATATTTTCCAGGAATGTTCCAGTTTCTTGCAAAAATGGCAAAAATAGATCTGTTGGATCTGTCGTTGAGGATGCGGCTGAGCCGAAAATCTAGTTGGAGGACAATGTTGCTGCTGATGCTGGAAAGTCCTCGGCTGAAAATGGGAACGTTTTGCTGGTCCTGTGCTACTGCCTCCTTCGAACGTATTCCGGTCCCGCTTGGGTTTAAAGCCCATGTCCACCTCGATCCTCCGGGCTTCTGCTACAATCCCAGCAAAAGTCGTGATACTAGAGGAGATAATGACTTGAATTTCCTGGGCCAAGCCTTGCCGGAATCTGCGAGCTCGGTCTTCCGGATCTCTCACCATATATTCTGCGAATCGGCTCAGCTTGTCGAACTCTGCAGCATATTCATCTATTAAGAGACTATCCTGCTCCAAGTTCTGAAATTGTTTCTCCAGAACGCCCTGGGCTACTGCGGGAAAGAACTTCTGTTTGAAAATGTGTTTGAACTGGTCCCAGGTTAGGTCTGGATCAGCAAGTCTGGGCTCATTTCTGAACCAAGTGCGAGCGATATCGTGAAGCTGCAAGGCTACAACCTCTATCTTCAGGTCTTCCGGTATCCGAGCAACCCGCATAATTCGCTCGATATCCTCGAGCCATTCATCCGCATATAGGATCCCTTCATTTCCCTTGAACTCCCGATGAGCCATCTTCATGAAGTCCAAGATATTGTCCATTTTCTGTTGAACAGGCTGTTGTTGCTGAGATGCAACATTTTCCATAGATGCCGAAGCCATATGATGGGAACTCTCAATGCTTTCTTGTATCATTTTTGTTTGTTCCCTCTGGGTCTCAGTCTGAGCCTTCAGCGCCTTCAGCAAACATTTGAAGAGCTTATATAAATGTGTTCCTTCAGTGGACATGCCTCCAGTGTTCGATGGTACACCTCCTTGGGGTGGAAGTGAAAGAGGAGAAGGAAGACATTCAGAGACAACTGGAGCGGCTTCTGCAGCTGCTCCTGAACAACCGGGTGCTCTGGTCTCGCGTGTCCTTCTGGAATATGTTATATGTGTCATTCTGGAATATGATAAAACAATAAGGAGACATCATTAAGGCACGAGATAAGATATTATTTGAGAAGGACATGAATTGAAGAAGATATCAAGTCATTCAGGGTGATCAAGATTAGTAAATTTAATTCAGAGTTGAAATTCCTAGTTGTGATTGAGTATTTCCTATTCCTAATATCCTATATCCTATTGCAGGCTCGTAATAGTACTCTAGTCCTAAGTACTACTACGACACCACACTTCTTGCAAAGTCTGACCTGCATGAGCCACCATAAAAACATGTCACGACCCGCACCCGGGTGTTCGGGTACGAGTGTGTGGGTACGCCCAGCCTACGCCGCAGTGTCGGCGCTAAAACGCTGTCTGGAACTAGTAGTGTATAACAAACACCTCATAATATAAAGGGAACAAATATTATACTCAATCACAAAACTAAGGTAGGTAGAAACATGCTCTAGTATATATATGTATATAAAGGTTATAATACAAAATCTTTTATTCATAAATCATACAACTATAGTAAGTCTGCAAACTTTAACTATTGTCATAACTAGGTCTCCCGCTTGCGGCCTTCCTCGATCCTCCAGGAGGCAAAATCAGGCTCGAAGCTATTTCCCAAAAATTCATAATAGATGGGACACATGTCCTTCTAAGTGCTACATGAAATATTATCCAGTCAGGATTGAACGAGTACAATTCTAATAGCAGTTTTAATCAAGGTTCAAAGTATCGGCCGATACCGATACGTATCAGCCGTATCGGATCGGATCTGGCCTTGGCCGATCCGATACCGGCCAAAAAAATCGGGATCGGCCGAAATTGGTACATAAAATTTCGTATCGGTCTGTATTGGCCGATACGGGACCGATACGGGCCGATACAGGCCGATATGGGAAAAAATCAGATCAAATCAGATCATCACAGGAACTTTAACAAAGTAGATGTTCTATAAAAAGCTAAAAAAAAGTAGAAATTGATTCCAGACATATCAAATCCAACAGAGAACAATAATGAAGAACCAAAATAGTACTAGACAAAAAAACTATAAATAGAGGCAAATTCTTCTACAGACATACACATGGTGGCTATTGTTTTATTCAATTATAATAAAAATAAAATAAAAAACACTTAAATAATGCATAAGTATGTAAATTATTTTCTATTTTTTACTAATTTATTAATAATTATTTAAATATTGTCGATACAGTCAATACCAAAAAATTTGATACTCCGATCCGATACCGTCGATACTGCCGATACGGATACTCATACAAACTGTCCGATACCGATACCGAGTTTTTGAACCTTGGTTTCAATACTTGATAAGGACTATAAAATAGTGATAGAAAAAGTAGTACATGATGGATAAATAAACTAACATCAAGGCATGGTAAGAAATGAACAGGAAAAATGAATAAACAGAAAAATATGTCATGTATCAACAAGAAAATCTATAGTCACTAAGTGTTTTGAAGTACTAGTTTGATTATGTGATCGTCTTAGGATTGCACAATAGGAGTCGGCTAATCATACGTGAAGTGTATGGTTAGCTTTTGCACAAGAATTATATTTGCACAGGATTTAAGGGTATAATCACATATAAACTAGTATTTTTTTGCCCCGACTAGCATACATGAATCATACGAATATCAAGTATTACATAAGATCAAGGTCTAAAAACACAAGATATGCTAGTCCGTGTTTCTTCGTGTCAGGAATCAAGTACAACAATACTACATGTGTTATAGAAATTATCAGTAAGAAAATTATCAGAGATTGTACTCGCCTGGGGTCCAAAGCGGGTGAAACAAGTCAGTGTCTGACGGGGTCCAGATAACCTATATCATGAATAATTCACATTAATTGGTGAAATATAATTAAGTAGATTTAACCTACTAGATTTCTAGGTCAATTTCATGCTATTTCTGGTTATAGATGGGACATATCTATATAAAAACTTAAATATAAAAATAATGTATATATAAGATATTTTTATAGATATATATATATATATATATATATATATATACATATATATATATATATAGATACATATATAAATACATATATAGATATATATATGTATATATATATATATATATATATATATATTGATACATAGATATATAGATACATATATAATTACAATATATATATATATATATATATATATATATATAGTATTCATATATATATATATATATATATATATATATATAGATATATAGATACATATATAGTTATGTATATAGGGTACATATAGAATATAATATACATATGCTGTTGCTTGCTGCAGCTGCTGCATGCTGCTGCAGCCACTGCTTGCTGCTGCTGCTGCAGCCCCCCCCCCCCCCCCACTTCTTGACACACACACACACACACACATATATATATATATATATATATTAGTTAGAGTTATAAAAATTTGAAGAGGATCAAGGGTTACCTTATGAGGAGAACTCATATTCCCTTGCTAATAGGGTTGAGGGAAGATAAGGGATGGTGAGTGAAGGAGGTGAGAAGGTGTTTATATAGAGGAAAAGTGTGTGGGTTAAATGTGAGGGTCATGTGAGAGGGAGGATAAGTTGTCAAGATATTATGGTGAATTGACTATTTTGCCCTTGACCAATTCAATTTGGATTTCTCTTCTTATGAAAAACAGACCAAATTGAATTTGACTTCTCATGGCTTTTGTTTTTATATGATTAACCTAATTAAATTCTTGATTAAAATGTTTAACTACTAAGTACTAATTTTAATTGTCTAATTAACATGAATGTTACAATGTACCTGGACCCGACACTCGTACCCGCGTCCAGATAACATAGGACCCAACTCCTACTAATGAACCGGATCCTATCTAGACCGAACCAGAGCAATCCAGTTCGGGTCCAATCCAACAACATACTCTTACTCGTACATGATGGGTACACTCAACATGTTCTCCCGTTCCAAATAGGATTATATATTTATGCAGCGTGCAACCATGAGTACTTGCAAGCGGAGTACCTTGAATCAAATTCCATGAGGAACCAACGTAAGGATAACCCCTATCACAAAAACAAAATCCTGCTAAGGAACTCATGCACCAATATTATTTTGTGTTGTCTTATTTAAATATCTCCTAATCCTTCGACGGAGAGCATATCCATTTATTATGGTCTCGTTATGACTCAGTCACACTTTCTCGCCAACCAGAGATACACATAAAGTTTAGCTAGCAAATGATCATAAGACACGTCTCATGATCTTTTTATTTATCCATTACAGTTGTTTTCGTTACCAATCTGCTTTTTCGATCACACTTCTTTGATGTACAATATTGATCTTAGCATGTAAGGAAGCACACAAAAGTAGTAATTGTTGACTTCGAGCTTCACTGTATAGACATGTCTTGAAGGGTATTATCGTTATATAAGTCAGTACACAACATGCTTAGTCAAGCCTCAAAGCTTACATAGTAAGGAAGCATGAATCCATTCCTTGTTCTCCATTGCGGTCGTCAAAGGAAAACATGTCACAGTAGAGTGACTTTCCCAGAGAGTGTCTCTCTCTCTATTCAAACATCATGCATCCCTAGCCTAATCACCCTTCTGGCATTTGGCTAACCAACCCTTTGAATTGCTGGCCAACAAGCTACAACTACAATAGATTATCAAAACATGTCATAAAAGGTGGAACTCTTCTAAGTCGGTTAGAGTATTCCTGATAGTCGACAAACTTATCCCGACTTTTCGGGACGACTAATAAACGCTCACAGAATTATCATTGTCCTTAACACATTACCGCTATTACAAACGCATCCGTGGGACAAACTTCATCTCATCTTCCACGTACTCTCATGGTCGTTGAATCATGCGAGTAATCAACCTCGTGCATATTTGACATACTGATTTCGACATTCTAAAATTTTCTTATATACTTACATATTCAATGTAACAATCAAAATTATAGAATAAAATGATATATATAAGAAAATTATCCAAACAAATGTTTCTCTAACAGATAGTACTAGTGCCTACGCATATTGCGAGGGACAAAGTCCCATAGATGTTGTGTGCACTACAAAGCGCTCTTATGTAATCCCCTTTGTGAAAGGATCTACAATTATCTTGCCGATGTCTAAATGCTCCAATTTGAATTTACCTTTCTTCTTTCATATAAAGTGATGACGAATCTCGATGTGCTTTTTTTGTCCATGGTATATAGGATCCTTTGCATATGCAATTGCCGTCATGTTGTCATTGTAAAGGGTTACAACGTCTCCAACATATGGCACCACCTGTATGTGTTGAAGGAAACTCCTCAACGACGCTACTTTATGCACTGCTACAGAAGTTGTCACATACTTTGTCTTTATAGTAGACAGAGATATACAATCTTGTTTTTTCCTCCGCCAGAAGATAGCTCCTTTGACTAGCATGAAAACATAAATACACACACATCCAGATTGTCGGCCCAATTGGTATCTGAGTACACTATGCGGGGCAAGTTCGAACCAACAAAACACAAGTAGTGGGTTATCCCACTCGAGTACCGTAAGATCCTTTTAACCCCCTTTCATAGGCTTGTCCAGGTTTAGCCTGATAGCGACTCATAAGTACTACTGCAAAGGTTATGTCAGGGCATGTACAAATCATGGCGTACATCAAGCTCTCGACTGCGTTAGAACAAGCTAATCTTTCCATTGGTTTCTTTTATGCAAACTCTCAGTTAATATTCGCTAGTATGTATCGAAGCAAATAGTGATCTAATGGGCTTGTAGTTTGAGATATAGAATTGGTCTAAGATCTTTCTTATGTATGTCTCCTTAGACAGACCAAGGATCTTCTTAGAGCGATTTGTCTGGATCTAAATCCCGTGAACATAGGTCCAATTACCTATGTCCTTCATTCTCAAAGGTAGAAGATAACCATCCTATGGTGGCATTAATTGTCTCCATAATGTTGCCCGCCAACAATATGTTGTCCATGTATAGCGATAAGATCATAAAACTCTTTGTCAAATCACTTTATGTATATACATTGGTCTTCTTAGATCATGGTAAAACCATGCTAATTGACGACTTTATCAAATCGTATATACCACTGCATAGATGATTGTTTCAGGTCGTACATGGACTTCTTGAGCACTGCACACTTTCTCCCCAAGCTTCGAAATGAGTGGGCTGATCCATATAGATCTCCTCATCAACTTATTATCGAGGAAAGCGGTCTTGATGTCCATCTGAACTAGCTCTAAATCTAAATACGCGATGATCATTAAGATCAGACGAATGGATGTGATTCGCACTAAAGGAGAAAACATATCCTCGTAGTCCACCCTCTTGCTAGATGAAACCTTTGCCACCAAGCGTGCTTTGTGGCGCTCGATTATACCGTCTTCCTTTCGCTTAAGCTTAAAAACTAATTTGTTTTTAGTAGCTTTGCGATTGGACGGCAGATCAACCAAGTCTAGACTTGATTCTTCCTCATGGAATCTAGTTCTTCACTCATTACATCGATCCACTTTTTTGCGTCTTGGCTAAATGTAGCCTCTTTAATAGTCTTTGGTTCCACAACTTCATGCGGTGCCACCATAATCGCTTCCCCCTCAATATCAAAACAACATCGAGAGACCAACACGAGAATTCTACATGGTTTATGAGATTCCGTTGGAGGCACCAAGTCCATCATTGGAACATCGTAACCGCTGTCCCCAAGCGGCTGAGGAACGATTCCTTTTGCATCATTAAGGAGCTAGGAACTCTCTCATCTACTTCGTAAAATTTCAAGTCTTTGCATACTTTTGCCTTTTGCGGAAAGTCCTGACATCTCATGACTATCTTGGTTACGGTTCCATCTTGTTGCTCGTCTATCAACATATATTCCTTTAAGCTAAGCAGTCAAAAACGGTTATATATTGGTTATATAACCGATATATAATGGTATCGGTCCTGGACCGATATTTTTTTGCAGAAATATCGGTAAAATATCGGAACCGATATTATCGGCCGATATGGCCGATATTATTCGAAATATCGGTTTACAAAAAAACTGATTTCTCACGGTTTTGATTTTGCTACAGAAAAACCGATATTGAATGATATGACATTCTGGTTTTGCTACAGAAAAACCGATATTTAATGATATGACATTCACATCAATGGAGAATGGAAATTACATCTTCTGCCATCAAAATCTTCATGCATCAAACTTATTCAAAGATGTAGTTTCTCAAGTGATCTCCTTCATCTTGGATCTCTTGGATTTCTCGATGATATGTATACTTTCTGCATATTTTATAATAGAAAACTATTAAGTGTATTGTTCATATATAAGAATTGTGTTAAAAATGCAAACCGATATTTATCGTTATAAAACCGATATATCGGTGATATATCTATAACTCTACTGGACCGTTATCATGAAAAAACAGTTATTAACTGCATAGCCTTTAAGTGTTTGGAATACCTTATGAAGATATACTTTTATCTCCAGGGCCCAAGTTACCACGCGGATGAGTAGTGATGTGCATGAATGCAACACATCCCTATGGACGCTAGTGTCACAAATTGGGCTTTTTGCCAGTCCACCTCTTGTATGGGGTTTAACCAATCGTTTTAGAAGGTACACGATTGAGTACGTAGGCAACGATCGATATTGCGTCTCCCCAATATGAAAATGGAAGGTTCGCTTGTGCCATCATACTCCTAACCATGTCCAGCAGTGTCCTATTCCTTCTCTCCACAACACCGTTTTGTTGCGGTATGTAAGGAATTGTCAACTGCCGGACAATCCCCATAACTCTCAGAGAGTTTTTGGAACTCTTCTGATAGGTATTCCCTCCTGCGGTTTGCTTGCAAAGTCTTGATCTTTGTGCCCAGTTGATTCTCTACTTCGTTCATGTAGCACTTGAAATAGTCCGTGCGTGCTTCATAATGGTGTGATCAAATATACATGGCCGTATTGGAAGTAATCTTCTATAAATGTGATGAAGTATGGGTATCGTTTCTAACTTTTTGATTTAATGACTCTTAGATGTCCAAATGGATTAACTGCAATGGTCCAGTGGCCCGTTTGGCCTTGCTGAATGATTTTCTTGTGGCTTTGCCCACAAGGCATTGCTCACAAGTGGACATTTCAACCTCAACCACTAAGCCCAATAACCCGGCTTTGGCCAATCTTGTTAATCTGTCCTTACCGATGTGTCGTGCAGTAATAATCCCCTGAACTCAAATAATAAGTTATCCACCACTCCTGACCAGTCAGTTAATCAGTCCCAAAAAAATGCACCTTCTAGGAATTGTTTGAACTTTTAAGAGATTAGTCTTTTTTGCACGACATAAAAAATCAACTTAAGTAATAAAAACTACTCGCTTGCTAGTCTTTTTTCTAGAAAATTATGCTCTTTTGTAATTGGATGGACTGTATCAGTTTTTGTGCGTGTGTGTCTTGGTTCTGATATATGTGGATACTTTGTTAGAGTTTTTAGATTGTGTCGTATTATGCTTGGCCTTGGTTCTGCCGGATATGTTTACTTATAACTGTATGTATTACACTGTCCATTGCAATAAGTTGCCAAAACTGATTTAATGGGGCAAAATTAAACAATAGTCGCCATTCAACAGTCTTCTTTAGATAGTTCAAGTTCTTTTAACGTTATTTAACTTTGAAGGGATTTTTTTGGAGGTGCTTAATTGACATGTATCGGAAAAGAGTCAAATAATGTTGTGCTATTAAGTTTAATGAAAACTGATTCTAATCATGAGGATTCTCTAAAATGTGGGTGGATGATTAAGAGAAAGTAGATTCTGAATTAAAATATGCCAAGGTGCATAGTGGATCATTCATGATACCTTTAGTTGTGCACTTCCATATCTGTTGTGATCGACTGGAGTTTTTTGTTCTCCGTCTGCATGCAAGTTTGCCGTTTGTATAATAATATCAAACTGGAAAAAATTATATTGTATTTTAATGAATGTTTGTTGTTTTACTGTTGTATAATATTTAGTCAGTGACATTTTGTCTTTGCAGAGACGACATCAAAATTTGGATCAGGATTGTTTCTTCTTGTTCAGGTGGTTCTCTTGCTGGACTTTGTGCATGGGTGGAATGATAACTGGGTCAGTAAGGATGAGCAGTTCTGGTGTGTATTTTCCTCCCTATGTCCATTCTTATTTTGTTTTTTATCTATGGATTTCAGACATATTCATAATGCTTGGTTTATATCTGTGTCTTTATCCCTTTACTGCAGGTACATGGCATTGCTTGTTGTGTCCCTAGTTTGTTATGTGGCGACATTTTCTTTCTCAGGGCTGCTCTTCCATTGGTTTACTCCATCTGGACAAGATTGTGGTCTCAACACCTTTTTCATTGTTTTCACTCTGATCCTTGTTTTTCTATTTGCAGTTGTTGCATTGCATCCACAGGTATGCCACAGTGACCATCCTTCTAGGCAATTGTTCTACACACACATATCTATAATTATATATATGTATATTAAACTGATAGTTTTATTTTGTTATCCTGGATTTAATTCTTCGATGGTTTGGTTTTGTGAATTCCCAGTCCTTTAGGATAATAAATCTCTAGTTTCTATTATTTTCGGTACTTCATAGTTCATTTGGCCTATGTTACCCGGACTCTCCACTTTAAGGAGAAGTATCCGTGTCGATCCGATAGGACATGGATATGGGTATGTAATCCGTATCCGATTCTCTATTGTGACAATCGGATCCTTCATGGTGACAATCGGGAGACTGGTAGTGAAGTAGATAGTTTATTTTAATGTGGTAGTGAAGTAGATAGTTTATTTTAATATGGTAGACTTGTAGTAAAGTAGTAGGGGAGTTGAAGGGATGGGTCCCTTACGGAATTATTCAACTAGTTCAGTAAAGTTTACTAGTAGTTTATAACAAGGTTCAAAGTATCAGTATTCGTATCAGACATTTTGTATGAGTATCGGTATATGTACTATCGGCGGTATTGGATCGGAGTATCGGATTTTTTGGTATCGTCTGTATCGGCTATATATATATATATATAGTTAGATACCATAATAGATAGTACATATATACAATAATAAATAGTATATAAACTATAATAAAGAGAATTAGATACAATAATAAATTATATATATATACATATATAATGAATAGTATATATATATATATATATATATATATATATATATATATATATATATATATATATATATATGGGGAATAGTTAAATAAGGTCCCATTTTGAAAAAGTGGAGCATCACCGAGGTGGTGAGAGGAACACAAAGTAATTGTTGAGAGAGTGATCTTTGACTCATAACTAGTAGGCTATTTCCTTTGTCCTTGGTCTAAGTACTACATGACACGAGAGAGGTTAAACTTAAACTAGAGAAAAAGTACGGATGAAATGAACTGATAGTGAGCCCCCATCAAATTAAATATCTTGCCACATGACCATGAAATGAATGGATGAGGATTAAATTGACTTGGTCCATTAATATCTAGCCATGAAATGAATGGATGAGGATTAAAACTAGAAGAAAAAAAGTACTGCCGCAAGGAGCCATTTATTATATTATTAGTGGTACTCGTCCATGACATGAGTCATGTATGGCTTGGCATGTGATGATGCAGGGAATCATTATCACTGTTCCAACTCCATAGGCGGGTGCGCGTGAAGACCTCCCCCCTCTCCCTCTCCTTCCTCAGCTCCGCTGCCTCTCCCCCTCTCCTTCCCTTCAGCTTATTTTCTCTTTCCTTCTTCGCCTCCGTTTTTTCCTTCCCTCTCCGCCTCTCCATCTCTCCGCCTCCCTTTTTTCTCAAGCACAGGCGACGACGGCACGTCGACAGATCTACCAAGGCCCCTCACGTTCCATGCGATCATTGACATTAAACCAGTGATTCGGGCCCATGCATATCATCCGATTCATTAACGGGGTAATTAACGACCTCGTTCTGACCATCCTCCTGTACTGCCTCCTCAGCAACTGTCTGGTGCACTTCATTCCATCGCGGGTGGTCAATGCACAATACCTCCTCTCTTGCGAATACTATGCACTACGCCCAGTGTTGTCCCGCAAAGGCCCTGCATGTCTTTTCCTGCTCTCATTACCCAAAACGATATCGCCTCCCCCATTCGATCGACTACTAATGTTATTTTGAGCTCCTCTGGTATAGTGCCTCATCGGTTCTATCATTCCTTCGCCCCAACCTGCTACACTCCTGTATGGTGTAGTATTTTGTGCCTGGAACACATCCAAGCTTTGATCCCCTCCAGACCCTTATTCTCCTGCTCCATCCATGCTATCCTCAGTAGATGTACGTCGAGCATTGGACAGAACAAACGCTTTATCGAGTCCAGTATCGATCTCGATTTCCATCTTCCGCCCGTTCGGCGTAGTAATCGCCGTCCTCTGCTACTACTGCATCGCTGCTTTGGACGTTCCTCCCATGACTGCTAGAGGTGCCTGCCCCGGAGATGCCTGTCCCGGAAGTCGGATTCAGACTAGGACCGACTTCAATATTTTTATTTCGTACTTCGATTCTTGGCTCCAGGCCTTCATGATGATTAGCCTTTCATCAAACATCCACAGACCACCCTGTAGGATTCTGTCCATGTCTTCGTTCATCCCGAACTGAACATAATAGAAGTCGTCCTCGCGCGAGAATATTTTCATGTTCCCCTTCGGTTGTCATACCCGGCCAGCATAGGCACGAATATGCCCGTAGAACGGACGGTTGCCAAGGACATACAACACGATAGTGTTCTTCCAGTACTTTGTCGTCTCCGCTAGATGCGCCTTCGTGAACACAACCCAAACCTTATCCCCCACACGTTTAGGGGCGACAAACCTCATCTGTCCCGACACCTGAGCATCGTCCTCTCGGAAAAATGAAGCCCACGATTTACCACATACCTGACCATCCGCCGGTTGTTTTGTTCCAGTTCATCTTTCTTCTTTTGTTGTTAAGCGAGGGAAATCTATTTTCTCCGCCGTCGTGAAACGTCTTGAATCCACTCGTCAAGGCGCATCCCCATTACCCACGTTCGGATTGCTCTATGGATTGCCATGTCCTATCGGCCCCAATGACGACACTCCCTGTAGCGGTTGATCACCGGTTTGACGTCGAGTCCTACGCCATGCCTCGCCCTATCCCCGTCGTCGACCGCATCTTCGTCCGCCTGGCCGCAAGCGGTCTCTGATTGTTGATCGTCCCCCACTGTGGACACTTCCTTAGGACAACTGATGTCCATCCACCTCCCTCCGGTCCCCCCACTACCTCCGGGTGCTCCTCCCGGTCAGGTTCCCTTCCTGGATCCCAAGCAATCGCGGGTGTTGGCTGATCGCCAAATCCTAGCGGCGGCATTAGCCCCCCCCATATATATATATATGTGTGTGTGTGTGTGTGTGTTTGTGTGTGTGTAGTATTGGACTTTAGTCCAACATCGGATAGAACAATAGTGAGAGGGGTTAGCCTCTCATATATATATGTAATCTTCTCATTAATAATAATAATCTATTATTCATCTTTACATGGTATCAGAGCTATAGTCCATCTACCCCTCTTTCCACAAAACCCTAACCCTAGATCCCGTTCCTTCTTTTCCCGCTGTTGCTGCTCCTGCTGCATCTTGCTGCTGCTGCTCTTCCTGCGCCCGTTGCTGCTCTTCCTTCGCCCTCCCCCCCGATCAGAAACCCCTCCCCTCCTCCGTCTCTACTCAAACCCTAGTCGTCTTTCCTAAACTGAAAAACATATCCATAAACCCTAACCCAGCCTCCACCTACCCCAAACCCTAGCCGTCTTTCCATATCTACAAAAAAATGTTGGAATCCTCAGAAGGTAAACAATGGCTCGTTTGCTGGAATCTCTGACTCTCAATATTAGCATCAGAAGTTTAACAAAGAGCAGACAAGTTGCTTGTTTTGCGTGAATCTTTGTTTCTTTTCTTACTCGATCTTCACATTAGGATCTAACATAGAGTAACTTGGATTGCCTCTCTGTCCTGGCTTGTGTGATCCACATTCAATCTCTGTTTCCCATGCGCGTGCCGGTTCTGGCCACGTTTCTAGCGCATTGGCAGAGTTGATGTGATTATCAAGTTGGAAAGATCAAAACGACGGTCGAATAAGGAACACTGGAGGATGACAAGCACTGAAGGGAATAACAGTGCTACAAACACTTGTGTCGGAAACGCAATGGCGGGACCAACAGGCACTGGCATGACGATTTCATCGATTCGACTTGTCAATCGATGTTTGGACGGACCGGATGACTACTCGACATGGTGAAAGAAGGTCGAGAAGACTCTTCGGGGAATGCGGTTGTCCAAACATCTAACTGACAACCCTCCAGTAGAGACTGATCCCATATTTGAGCATTGGGAGACGGATGACAGTCGACTGTTTACACAGTTGATGAATTCAATGGAACCATCGATGGAAGACATGGTTTAGAATACGGATTCGGTGAAGGAGTTATGGGAGGTCCTAGCGGCGACGTTTGAAGAAAAATGTGATTTGTCTCGTAACTACGACTCGGTCGGTGTATACCGAACATATTATGGAGACAAATCTCATAAGGACCACTTCTGGGTCTTTAAGGCAATGACTGATGAGGTCGACAGCTTATTATCTCTAACGACGGATATCAATGAAGCAAGGGCTCAGCGTGAGCAGCTTCATGTCATGGCATATCTTGCCTCTCCGTCCTGATGTGGACTCTGCTCGCTCTCATATCATTGCTGGAGCTGATGTGCCATCTCTGATGGAAGCTTACTTTCGTGTCCTACGGGCAGCGAAAGTCGTTGAGACTACTCCGGGTGATGCTCCTGCTGATCTATCTGCTCTTAGTGCTGCTCGTGCTGGATTTCTTGGTGGTTGTGGTGGACGAAGTGGTGGCCAAAATGCTGGCCGTGATGGTGGACGAGACAATCGCGATCGTGATGGAGGAAGACCGCGTACATGCTTTAACTGTGGTCTGCAAGGTCATTTCCAGTGGCAGTATCCTAAAGCTCCTGCCGCCAATGTTACATCAGATGCTCCTGATAATGGCGTTTGATCTGTCCAGATGACTGCAGTCCTATACAGATTTTGGTGACTTCCAAGCTCAACGTCGTGGTGAAGCCTCCACATCTAGATCCCCAGTCGGGTACTTAGCAGCATGTGTGGTGAGGTCGAAGCAGTGGGTGATTGACTCTGGTGCGTCTGCTCATATAACTGGCGACACAGATATGATACGCAATTATATATCGGTGGGTCGTGTTTTCGATATTACTGTTGTCAATGGTGGTTCACGATATTACTGTAGTCAATGGTAGTTCACTAATAGTCCGTGGACGAGGAAATGCCAGTCTTTCTTCCGAACTGTCACTCAATTTAGTATTACATACACCTAGAAACCCATTCCGTTTACTTTCAATTAGTCAGATTACTCGCGACATACATTGCTCGGTAATATTTTTTTCCTGATGATTGTATTTTTCAGGACCTAAAGACTGGAAAGATTGCAAATAAGGGGCATTTGGCTGGAGGCTTGTGCCTATTTGACGTACCTTCTTTTATTGCTTGTGCCGACGTGAAACTTGATCCTTTCGAATTACATTGTCAATTAGGCTATCCATTAATCCAAGCTCTCCAGAAAATGTACCCATCTTTAGATGTTCCAGTTACTTTTTATTGTGAGTCATGTGGTTTGGCTAAGCATCACCGGGTTCCCTATCCGGTGAGTTTTAATAAAATTGCATCCGCTCCTTTCAAGTTGATGCATTCTGATGTATGGAGACCTTGTCCGGTTGAATCAATGATAGGTTTTAGGTACTTTGTTACATTTGTCGATGACTATTCACGTCACTTTTGTCTATATGATGAATAATCGCTCAGAATTATTTAAAATTTGGTGTAATTTTTATGCAGAAATCAAAACACAATTTGGTGTTCTGATTAAATGCTTTCGAAGTGACAATGGTCGTATCTATCTCGTGAATTCAATACTCATTTGTCCCGCAATGGCATCATACACCAAACTTTCTGTCCTTACACACCACAACAGAATGGTGTGGCCGAACGCAAGAATCGTCATCTCTTGGAAACAACACGTGCTCTTATGTTTTAAGCACGTACTCCCAAAAGATTTTGGTCGGATGCGGTACTTACAGCTTGCTATCTTATTAATCGCATGCCATCATCGATTTTCAATGGTGCTACTCCCTCTTCTCGGTTATATCTCGAAGGAGACTCGTTTCCTCTACCTCTCAAAATTTTTGGTTGCTTGTGCTATGTTCGGGATACCCGACCGACCCTTTCTAAATTAGATCTATAAGGCAATCCAATGTTTTTCTTGGGTATCCTAAAGATCAGAAAGGGTATCAGTGTTTTTTCTTACCTTGAAGGTATTTTTTCTCACGGGATGTTACCTTCGTTGAAACTGAGTTTCCTCCACTTCCATAAATTACAGTTCCAGTTCCCCAAGTTTACCCAGAAGAGGATTTCTTGTTTCCTGTTCAAACAAAATAGCCCCCCGTAAGAGTGTCCTTCACTACCGAGCTAGTATCCCAGTCCTACGGTCCGCAAACACCGGTTCAGTCTGTACTGACGTCGCCCGAACAACCATCGCAGATAGTACCCACAGTCACAAAGCCATCCTCCTCTAGCTCTACTGATTAGCCTCCGCCTGTTCCACCAGCTCGACCTCGTCATGCATGTCGTGATCATCCCTTGTATGTTGATAACTACAAAGGGCTCGCGAGACACACTCAGTCCTTGGTAGCTACTATTGATGGGATTCAGATTCCCAATACTACCGAAGAGGGTCTCAAACATCCCGGTTGACGTGGTGCTATGAAAGAGGAGATGAAAGCCCTTCGGGAGAACCATACTTGGGACTTGGTAGATTTGCCTACTGGTAAGACGGCAGTAGGTTGCAAATGGGTGTTAACGATCAAGGTAAAACTGGATGGCACTATTGATCTCCTAAAGGCTCGTCTGGAGGCTAAAGGATATTCTCAGACCTATGGTGAGGATTATTTTGAGACCTTCTCCCCAGTTGCCAGGATGACATCTGTGCACGTACTCTTTGTCATGCCCCGATCCCGCAAGGGCCGTTCGTCCTCGCTTGGGTCCCTGCGGGACCGACCGTCCTCGCTTGGACGCGATGCCGTGCAAGCCTAAGTTGCGCTTGCACAAGGCCAAAGCTTTGAACAAGGACAAGTAAGCTATTCAGATGAAAGCAGCGGCACAATATTGCAGAAAAGTAAAGAACACAATGGCAAGAAACAATCTCTTTATTAATATTCAAAATGTTACAAGCAACGCTTGGCCGAGGTAACAATTCGCTCAAGCACTCTCGAATACAATGATATTGTTCCATACATTATGTCCTATACAAAAGCAGCTCAAAATATCTCGATACAGCTCAAGGCATCGACTCCAGATTTTCGGGTCCTGGGGATGAGGCACGGCTATCGCTTCCTCGGACGATCCAGCACCTGCGAACAAGCAAACTGTTGGTGGGTCAGCACTTTGGGAAAAGTACTGGTGAGTATAAATCAACGAACAGAAGCAACACTCCCTGAAACCAACACTAAGTAAGCATGTGGCAAAACATTACATTACTAGTGATCTTGCTACTTTTACCTAGGTTCATTTAATGCAGCACATGGTTAGATTCAGTTTACTTATTTCGAAAATATAGCTTTGGAAACAGTTTACATATTCAAACATTTAAGCATACAATAGGAACAGTGTTCTATCGTGCAGTGTGCAACATATATCGTGCACCATATTTACTAACTCTTTAGGAACACAAGTTATTTCTAGTGGACTGATCCTCTTAATTCAGGACAAAGTGCATCTAGTGGACTTATTCAATTCATTACTAAGGGCTAGCAGCGAACATAAGTGAAACATGCAAGGCTAGAGGCAATACAAGATTCAAGCATAATCGAGAATCAATGCATCACTTATTCAGTAATTCTTACCCTTCGCCGAACGGTTATTCCTGCAACAAACATACAAGTTAGCAACAATTTGCATAAACATATATGTTATATTTCCTATCAGTCTCTGCATCAAACAGTTAGGTATGCAAGAAGGCTAACCTAGCATGCGCCCTAACTACATGATGGTCCATGGGTAGCCCCATGATTAGCAGCTGTGACTCAAGGTTCAGCTCTGCACTAGCACGCGCGTATGTCGGCAGCTGTGACTCAAGGTTCAGCTCTTCACCAACACACACTAATACTAGCAGCTGTGACATCATGGTTCCGCTCTTCACTAATAAACAAAATACCCTATTAGATCACAAGGACCATATACCTCAGGGTGCAACAAACTCTTCCGGACCGACCGATTCTCAGTGCCCCATGAACTGTTCGAGAGATGAACCTTGTGCACAAGTTGTCCGAGACCAATGCATGACATGAAACATCTATCAGATAATTCTATAATGCAAGCAGGCAATGATCAAGCAAACTTATATCTTTCTTCTTATCAAAATGAGCGATAAGTTCAATCTTCTTTTCACACAACTAATAGCACACCCCACTAGATCACAAGGACCGTACCTCAGGGTGCACTATTAGTCTCTGCTTATTCGAATCAATCACCTTTAGCATATTATGAGTTATTCATGCAGTTATATCTTTTTGCATTAATGACAAGCAATTATATAAACGATGACAAGCAAACATATGAGCGATATTTAATTTAACAAGCATGGCACGGTTCTAGTTATCTCTTCAAGTTAAGCATGCAGTTCTACTCTTGTTTAGCATACGACATAGAGACTTGTTCAAGCAAATTCCTTTACTTATCTTATTAGCATGGCAATGGTTCGTTCGATAGCGGTGTCAGTGTAACTAATCATGCAACATTTCTTTCTTGACTTAGCATGGCAATTGTTCTCTCTCTTTTAGACAAGCATACAAGTTCTCCAGTTAAGCATGCAGGTTCTCATTCTATCATTTCCAATACGAACATTAACTACTTAGCAAACAAGCATTGCACAAACTCAGATTCATTATTAAGGCGTGCAAGAATCAGAGAATGAAGTTCTGCCCACTCACTTAGATCAATCGTCTTGTGTATCGATCGGGGAACACTTCGAGAAGGCTTCCGCTCGAGCCAGCAAAGCGATATCACTTGTACATAGTGCCAACGCGGAGCGGGGCACTACACTCTTGGCTATAGCTGTTCGCTATGACTGGTCATTGCTTCAGCTGGATATCAAGAATGCATTTCTCCACGTGGATATTGAAGAAGAAGTGTATGTGGTACATCCCAGGTTCGTTGCAAGGGAGGATAAAGTGTGTCATCTGCGGAAGGCCCTCTACGGTCTCAAACGATCACCTCGTGCGTGGTTTGGTCGATTTACACATGTTACTCAGTTTGGCATGTGTCAATCAAAGAATGATCATTCGGTATTCTACTGACAGACATCAGCTGGAAGGATACTACTTGGTGTCTATGTTGACGACATTGTGATAAAGGGAGACGACTGCCAGGGTATTGCAGTACTAAAAAAGTTTCTGGGAGAACAATTTCAGACCAAAGATATAGGATCGTTGAACTACTTCTTGGTCCTTGAAGTTACACGGGGTAAGCGGGAGAATGTAATGTCTCAGAGGAAGTACGTGCTGGACATACTAAATGATGCATGAATGATGCAAGCCAAGGGAGCAACCTCGCCCATGGATCCAGGGGCAAAGTTACTCCTAGATGAAGGGGTCCTGATGACCAATTCGGAACAGTATCGTCGAGTGGTTGGTGTCACGTCCCAGTACCGGAATACAGAAACGGACATTGCCAGCTACCCCGTACAAGGTACTATACGTAGTACGTCGATCACGGTTGTAATAAGACAAGGGGGTGTATGCTACAATCAAGTCACTTAGGGTCATACGAACATCTATGTCTCAATCAATCAAACAAGAAATAGTAAAACATAGAGCATATATGATAAAGCAATAAGGCATCCCAAACGCTTTCTCAAAATATTCCGGAGATCAGCTGTGCAAAATAAGTAGCTGACAGAGTAGCAAAAGTACATAACAGTGATCAGCGGCAGTCCGATTTAATACAATCATGTAAGGAGACTAATGTCCAGATGTGCCGGCTAACAGGTGCCGGTGGCTAAACGTCCAAAAGAAGAAAATGTACAATGACGAGCAGGGAAGAAGAAAATCCACTCGTTATCCTCTGCGACCGTGTTCCTGGTACGCGCCATGAGTCGGAGAAAAGTAGGCTGGATCCTCGAGTGCTGGCTCGAAACCTGGCCATGCAAAACCAGTGGGGTTAGACCCCAAATAGCAAGTACCACAAAGGAGCACGAAATGGAGAAACAAAACCCAAACAATAGAAATATGTATACATATGTTCTGTGTCGTAGTTTAGGTCCACGACATATCCTAGCATAAAGGCCCAACCCTACAACCAAACACGGACAAGGGTTGAACCGTCACCCTATGATAGTCCATGACCCTAGACTACTAACAGAATAATACAATCACAACAGTCCAACTTTTTTATATCGGCCAATCACTTGTACGACTTGCTATTTGTTGAGTTTATCTCAGAAATAATGCATAATAGGTATCCTCAGATTACGCCATTGCCGAACATAGGCTGACCGAGCCAAAATAAAGAAATATACATGCACTTTACTGATGCACTAGTTCCCCGTAGGGTCACTGCGCTAAATTACGGTATTAGCGGTTCGAGTGCTCCTATAAGGAGACAATGGCTCGACGTTATTTTATAATAGGTCAGATACTACACTCTACTAAGGCGGATGATATACAGTATCTGTGGTGACCAACCCCCAGCGCACTAGAATGAATCTTTGTGGAAATGTTCGTTGGCATGATCTCGGGATATCGTTCCCTCCACATGTTACTACCACTTTTAATTACTTAATTAGCCCTATATTGTGTTCGGAAGCTCGAGGCGTGGTCACATAATAATTTTTCTTAAGATGTACGAAGTACGGACACGCTAGATACGAATCCATGGAACTTCGGTCTAGATTCACCCGAGCGTGTATGCAACATTCAATCAATCAAAATTCTAGCCACGCTTTGGTGCTTGACTCGCATATTATGCCCGTGCTAGGGTATATATATATATATATATATATATATATATATATATATATATATATATATATATATATTATCACGCATTCAGGAATTTGGAGGCATTCTCGATGCACAACCCAAATATAGATTACTTAACATGTGACACGGTATGTCGCACCTCAGTGCACACCCGATTATATACACTTCCAGGAAATAATTTGTATCATCACAGATACAGTAATCGAGTTCAATCACCAATTATACATTGGTTGGGTCACATGGATCAAGATCACATTGTAACACGAAGCTTATGTCATGCATATAGCTGGTTAGTCACTTATCACTTAGTCTGGTTCATATTGAAATCTCAGCCCAATCACTCAGTCATTCCATGTACATGCCAATCTTAGCTCGTGGTCATGTCTGGCACGATGTCTGGTTACTAAGTCCAATTTATTCCTTAGAATCATAACACAAGCAATTGCCAGAAACAACCATAATAGAATAAGAAATAATCCAAATATAAACCACTGGGCCGCATGGGAAGTCCAGGCCGCATGGAAACTTCGTCTTCTCCAAACAGCAAGTTTAGTTATGACTAAAACTCCAAAAAGCGAAAAACTATTTTCTCCATAAAAACTTCATTTTAACTCCGAATCAACTGAACCAAAAGCCAAAATGCTTGAAATGAAGTGCTCCATCACGTAGGAAAACTGGTTTTCTAAAATACCATATTGCTCGAAATGAAGTGCTCCATCACGTAGGAAAATTGGTTTTCTAAAATATCATGTTTGAATAGATCAAAACCCCAAAAAACACATGGAATCCATGAAAAACCTAAACTTCAAATGTAGATCTTCTCAAATCCTCCCATCAAAACCGAAAAGTCCAAGTATTAAAAGTGTTTAGAAATACATAACATACATAATGAACCAATAATATGTAGGGTTTCTCCATTTTCCATGCAAGATGTACTTGCCTAAGACTTCGAGGGAGAAAACTTAAGAGAAATGAAGAGAGAGAAAGATGTTTGGTTTATATACATGGAGAGTTTGAGGTTTAGATCATGGTGAACTCATGATTAAATCAACCCAACAAATAAACCATGAACCAAGATAAACGAAGATTGGGTCTAGTCTCATGCAATATACTAAATATGCAAGCCAGAAAAATAATACGCTCCAAATACGTATATTTGGGAACGGGAAGTGACATCTCTACCCACTTTAGAAAAAAATTGTCCTCGGAATTTGAATCCAAGTAAGCTAGAGAAGTCAGGACAGACACGATACGTATCTACTGGCCAAACTACACATGCAAGCAATAATATCACAACTTAGTATCGTGGAAAAACAAGTAGATTTATGGCTTCTTCACGAGTTCCACATTGGCACGCAGTTCTCAGAATTCTACGCTATCTAGTTCAGAATTCGGAAAAAGAAATTCGGATGGAGAATGATGGACATACTTATGATGAGCGCTTTACCGATGCTGACTAGGGTGCAAGCCTGACGGATAGACGGTCTACATCTGGCTACTCAGTATTTATTGGCGAAAATTTAGTATCGTGGAAAAACAAGAAGCAGAGTGTGATAGCACGATTAAGTTCGGAAGCAGAATATCGAGCCATTGCTCATGGCACATCAGCGGTGTTATATCTGCAGCATCTTCTACAAGAGCTGGGGAAGAAGCAGGATGTAACGCAACAGATATGTGGTGTGATAACTAGTCTGCTATCCATATTACTATCAATCATGTATTTCATGAAAGAACGAAGCATATTGAAATCGACATCCACTTCGCCCGTGATGGGTATAAAAAGGGGATGATAAAGTTTCACCATGTGAGGACCGGTGATCGGATAGCCGATATCTTCACGAAATCTCTTTTGAGTCATCGGGTTCAATTTCTGTGTAACAAGCTGGGCATGATTGACATCTATGCTCCAGCTTGAGGGAGGGTGTTAAGTATTAGTAGTATGTTAAGTATTAGGCTTTAGTCCCACATCGGATAGAACAATAGTGAGAGGATTAGCATCTCCTATATATATGTAATCTTCTCATCAATAATAATCATCTATTATTCATCTTTACAATATATATATATGTGGAAAAAGATAATTGTATTGATTAATTCAACTTACATCCAACCAAGTTACATGGGACCACTCTTGTTTGTCATCATACATCTTACATCATACTCAATATTATTTATAATCCCTATTATAACAGTGCCAGTGCCTTCAAATATTCGCCTGTTGCGCTTTTTTCAAATATGCCAAACCGCGACGGCGAGTCTGATTCGGGCCTCTATACCATGTCGTTCCACGCTCTCTCCCCTTTGAGCAGTCCCATCACCACCTCCACGTCTAGTGCGTCATCTATGTGCAACCGAAGTCGTCTTGCCTGTTCTTGTATAATGTGCTTTGAGTAGGCGCAATTGAAGAAAATATGGTTCATAGATTCCTCGCTACTTTGGCATAAGATACACTATTGGCCTGCCACATGTACTCCAAATCGGACCCAATCTATCTAGCGTCAGAAGCCGACCCATCTTTAGTCTGTACATACACAACTGCAATTTTCGTGCTACTCCTTTGTCCCAAATGAACTCCGCCGCTTCCATTTGAGGTTGCTGTCCGCGAAGCAACTTGTATACCCTTCCTTGCTCGAACAGTCCCTTGGGGGACGTTTCCAGACCCATGCATCACTTTCTGGACTCTCATCAATAATGCACCATTCTAATAATCTCTTCCACTTGCCTTGTCTAGCGTTGTAGGTCAGGCCGCCACTTTCCTTGCTGCAGTATGCAACTTATCCATTGCTGGCCCGCAACATGTCCGCTGGCCAAGCCTCCATATCTGTCTGCGAGGCTTTGATGATCTATCCAGGGGTCGTACCACAAACTCGTTGTACTTCCGTCCTTGAAAGATCTCGCGATATGTCCCTGTACTGCATTCCGGAACTGGCACCGAGTCATTTGAATTCCCTCGATGCGTCCAAAAATTCGAGCCCTTCAAGTACCTTATAGACGTCTATGCAACCTATAACGATTTATCAGAGATGAACCTTCATGTAAGCTTCATTCCTGCAATCTCTCGTAGGGTCCTCAGCAACCGAACCCCACTCCTTCCATCTTAAGGCAGCACAAGTCCTCCCAACCAATGGCATGAATACCGCCATGCCATATGAAATTTGCACTAATCTTTTCAATTTTCTTAATAGTAGCTATCTGTATCCTGATTCCCAAAATGATATGTCGCGCCCCAGAACCAGAATACTGGAGAGCGGGGGAAGACAAAGCTCTATATACCAGAGTACTCTATACCCCGAGATACGGTCACGACTGTCTAGACATGTGAGGGTTTAGTCTACAATCCATCAGGCAATCCTGGGTAAGAATCCTAGGTATCTCAATCCCAAGCAAGCAACAAGTTTACAAGATGTATGATCATCAACATATAATAGTAAGACGTCCCAAACTATACATACCCAGATGATCATGAAGGTAGTTACCAAAATGAAGAACTAGTATAGTACAATGTTACATGATCAACTCTAGCTATAGTCTAGAATATGCTTTACATGTAGGCCCGCAGGTTTGAATGTCAAGTCCCAAAATATGAGCTAAACACGTGCTCGGTGGCTAAACGCCTCAAAAGAATAATTATACAAGATCAAGTGGGTGATGAAAGAGGAACCCACTCATGGCTCCGGGTGCTCCTAGTGTTCACCATCTTGAGGCGGAAAGTACGGGAGATCATGCGGTCCTGCTCCGACAGCTGGCCATACAAAAACAGTAGGGTCAGACCCAAAAACAGAAAGTACCACAAGGGAGCCAAACTTATGAACTAAAACCAGCATGCAAACAAAATTCATAAGAATAGCAGGTTAAATGACAGTTAAACAATTCTGGAGTATTTAAACAAGAATATCTGGAATCAGTACTCCGGTTACCATTTCCGGATCAGCTGCTGATTTAAATCAGGACAGGACTAGACTGGTAATCAAGCAATCACGACCAATCATCTTCTACGGCTTGCTATCATTAGCTAACTAGGGTTATCATAGTCCTAGTTACTAACACATGCAGTTTGAGATTCCTTACAGCCACATGCTCTGCAGACTATCCGGATTATCCAGACGAACGGGTACATAGTATAGGTTTATCAGGTATAATCATTTTTTTGTCTTTTTTGGTAGTGCAACACTCGTCGGTGTGCCCCTCACGACGGAGAGCTCCAAATCTATAAGGTGTCGTTGGGATACCGGGATTACATGTAGCCAGAAAATCTGTGTAGATGCTATCTAGATTATTATTCTAGTTATTAACTTGGACAATTATCAAGGATTTTCGACCATGGTGCTCAGGTATCTGCCTTAGACATGATGCAAGACAGGACAGTAGCTTGACGAGTACAATCAAAATCAACCACGGGGATACATGTTATGCAATACAGGTGCTACTAATAGCCTTGTTCAGGACAGTTACAAGAATTCTCGTATCAGAGGTGCGCTACGTCGAGCCACTATCAGGAGTATCAGTACAGTATCAGGATTATCAGTACATTATCAGTGTTATCAGTATAGTATCAGGGTTATCAGTTCCATGTCAAGGTTCATGAGTTCATTCATAGTGTACAATCACTAGACCATGTCAGAAAATCAAGATCAATATCAAGAATGTCATATTCAGGAAATAAACTGGATTAACTAAAATAACGGGATAAAAGAGAACCAGAAAATCATCAAGAGTTAAGCATATTAAAGATAATACTGGCATACATGCACATAAATCATGCAAGAAAATAATATCCGCACATAATGGGCCAAAACTACTATTGGCGCACAAATGACCAAAAACAGTTTTGGCGCACAAATCACTAATTCAAGTAGTTCTGGCGCACTTTGATACAAAAGTGTTCCGAGCAAAATGTGGCGCACAAATCGTACTAAAGCGCACTTCTAGGATCTTGGCGCACAATGATAGAAGTGTGCGAACCAGGAGCTTGGCGCACAAATGAAAGTACCCAAGCTATGAACTTGGCGCACTTTCATCAGGTATGCCAGTAGTGAGGTTGGTGCACAAACAAGCGTAGAAAGGTCTACTAAAAAGACAAAACACAAGTTCCAAGGCATGGCACAACAGTCGAGAGAACCCTGCAGTCGAGAACACAATTCTCGAGAATGGTCATAAGTCATTGCTTAGTCATTAAGTAATTACGAAGGGCTACAAAGTGTGTCGTCTCTGGAGAATGCCACGTAGTGCGCCAACACAGCAAAGTGCGCCATTCTCCAGAAGCGACAGTGCGCCGGTAAGGAAAGTTCCACAAAAGTGCATAAACTCTGCAATATCTGCAAAGTGCGCCAACTTGGCTATTTAAGCAGTGGCGTACATTCTTGGTGACTTGCAGACCTATTCAAAAGTGCGGCAAGTAGGATTTACGTACTTTTGAAGGAATTGTCATAGTACAAAACGTACGCAAGAGTAGAGAAGTGCATCCAGAGTGCTCAACATATCTTGGCGCACTCTCTAAGGAATTTGTGAAACACACACAAGTGCATTCAGTGGAAATTCGCTTTATGCGTGAAGGGTTCCCTGCGTACTTTTTGTATGCATTCTCAGACCAACTTTGTATTCTCTGACTGGCTGTTCTCGAGCTCCATGAGCAATCCAATTCAAGGAAAACAAAATCATCAATGGGACAAGTTCTAAGTGTTACCCAAAAATAAAATCGATCAAATGATTAAAACAAGTTATACTAAGAATCAAAGCAAGATCCATGGTTGTTCCTTCGGTTGGCAAGATGTACTTGCCTACAGTCAAGTTCTAGCCTAATACCAAGACTGCAAAGGTCACCCACGGCCAAGGCCAAGCTCGGCTGCTGCTCTCTGCTCTCTGCTGGGGAAGAAATGGAGAAGGAAAGAGAAATAAAAGGAAAAAAAAAGTAGAGGAAAGAGAATGAGATTGCTTATATAGGAAGAGCTAGGATTGTAGGCCATTGGATCATAATCCATGTCCCTCACCCAGGTTCATCACAACCACACACCAAGAAAACTAAGGGACCAACGGTCCAAATCGTGCAACTAAGAAAAACTTACAAAAATAACCTAAATAATGCATGAATGGCATAAAGCATGATGTAAACAATTAAACAATAAACGAGCTATATATGTATTGTACGTGTATATCGGGTATGTATACTAGATCAGTGAGACGAGTCTCACAACTCTCCTCCTTAGAAAATTTTGTCCTCGAAATTTCAACAAGGCACGGGGTCTAGCAAGAAAACTCTAGGGACATGCAATCAAAGGCAAGGGCATACGAGAATCAAGCACAATCCTAGAACAAGACAAGCATGCACAAGACAAGATCAGGGTACGAGATATATAAACAAGTATACCTCATGAGTCAATCAAATATGGGTATCGAGCACGGATATCATCATCTCGCTCCCAAGTTGACTCGTCCCGTGAGTGATGTCCCCAAGCAACTCGGACTAACCGAATAGTCCGGTTCCTGAGAATCTTCTCTTTGGTCCAAAATGGATACATGCCTCTCACACGAAAGGTTGGTACCAACGACCAATTTCGAATGATCCAGGACATGGCTTGAATCCGGTATATACCGTCGTAACTAAGATACATGGAAACGTTATGTATCTCGTGAAGCGACGACGGAAGAGCAAGTCGATAAGAAACATCTGCCACTCGCTTGAGGATATCGAACGGACCAATATACCGTGGACGAAGCTTTTCCCGCACACCAAATCTGAAGACCCCTTGGGTAGGCGAAATCCGAAGGAATACATGGTCGCCGACAGAGAACTCAAGAAGTCGCCGATGTGAATCGACCCAATGACGCTGACGATTTTGAGCCACCTTAAGATGCTTCCGGACTTGTTTGACTACCTCAATTGCCTCTTACCAATATTATCCCATGCTAACGGTGATCTGCACTTCCTGCTATACAGTGCCTCGAAGGGTGTCATCTGGATACTTGCCTGAAAACTATTGTTGTAGGAGAATTTCACCAAGTGTAAATGGTCTTCCCATGAACCACCAAAGTCAAGGGTGCAAGATCGAAGCATATCTTCTAGAGTCTGGATCGTACGTTCTGACTATCTGTCTGGGAATGATAAGCTATACTGAACTTCAGACGGGTACCCAGACTCTGTTGTACTCTTTCAAAAGTGAGATGTAAATGTGGAATCTCTATCTGATACGATGATGACTGGCACTCCATGAAGTCTGACAATCTGATTCATGTACATCCGAGCTAACTGCTCTGTAGACTGTCCCACTCTAAAGGGAAGGAAGTGAGCAACCTTTGTCAGTCGATCCACTATTATCCAAATTGCATCTCTACCAGCTGGGGATCTAGGAAGACCGGTCACAAAATCCATGGTACCCACTTCCATTTCGGAATTGGTAAAGGTTGAAGAAGTCATGTTGGTCTTTGATGCTCATCCTTGACTTGCTGACAAACCAAACATCGGGAGAAACCGTGCTCTTCCTCTTCATACCATTCCACCAGAAATACTGATGAATATCTCTGAACATCTTCGTTTCTCCTGGGTGAACGGAATACTGAGAACTGTGGCCTTCTGACATGATCTCTTGACGGATCTCCACTTGGTACACAAAGACGATTACCAAATCGGAGAGTTTCGTCACTGTGAATGCTTAGTTCTGTTCTACGTCCTGCCTCACATTCTGCTCTAAGTCGCTAAAGCTTGACATCTGTTGACTGTGCTGTTCTGATCATTCCCACTATATTGGACTGAACTTGCAGACCGTCCATCAATACTGGGTTGCCAGGCAACACTACTTCTATGTCCATATCCTGAAGATCTTCTAAAATCTCTCGTTGCACTGTGAGAAAATAAGCTCCTGCTCTCCGGCTCAAAGCATCTGCCACGACATTAGCCTTCCCTGGATGATACTGAAGGTCAAGATCATAGTTTGTCATCAGCTCTGTTTCATGTTGAGATCCTTCTGAGTAAAGACATACTTAAACTCTTATGATCAGTATAAATCTTTACTCAATCTCCATATAGATAATGTCTCCAAAGTTTGAGTGCAAGACAACTGTTGCTAACTCCAAGTCGTGTGTTGGATAATTTTTCTCATGGTCACGAAGCTGCCGAGACGCATAAGTTATAACCTTGCTATGCTGCATAAGAACACACCCTAGTCCTTTTCCTGACAACGCAATATACCGTGAAACCACCTGTTCCATCTGGAAGCGTCAAAATTGGTGTCGTAATCAACTTCTTCTTGAGGTTCTTAAAAGAGGTTTGACATTCATCTGTCCAATCAAAGCGCACATCCTTACGAGTCAATTGTGTCAAGGGTGCGAAAATTCTAGCAAAGTCAGACACAAATTTTCGATAATATCCTGCTAGTCCCAGGAAACTACGAACTTCTGCAACTGTTCGTGGAACTGGCCACATCTCAACGACTTCTATCTTCTTGGGATCTACTTTAACTCCTCCTTTAGCAATAGTATGCCCCAAGTATGAAACGCGATCAAGCCAGAACTCACACTTGCTGTACTTGGCATATAACTTATGTTCTCTAAGGACTTGAAGAATTGCGCGAAGATGCTGCTCGTGCTCTGCTTCACTTCGACTGTAAACCAAGATATCATCGATGAACACAATCACGAACTTGTCCAAGTATGGCATGAAAATACGATTCATGAGATCCATAAATACTGCTGGCGCATTGGTTTCTCCAAAGGGCATTACTAGAAACTTCCAAACTTCCAATGTCCATATCTTGATCTGAACGTCTTCTTGGGTATATCTTGTTCTCTGACTCTGATATGATGATATCACAACCGCAAATCAATCTTGGAAAACACTGCTGCTCCACTAAGATGATCGAACAAGTCATCGATCCTTGGCAAGGGATACTTGTTCTTGATGGTTACTGCGTTGAGAGTACGATAATCAATGCATAATCGTGACGTTCCATCCTTCTTCTTCACAAGTAGCATTGGGGCAATTAGCACGAATGAATCCCTTGGTTCTCAATTCTTCAATCATTCGGTACAAGACTTCCAACTCTGAAGGCGCCATTCTGTAGACTCTCTGACACTGGTACTGTTCCTGAAAGTAGATCAATGGTAAACTCTCTTTCTGGTGGCATGCCTGAAAGTTCTTCTGGGAACCCATATGGAAACTCACCACTCTGGGGAATTGTACTCCTTCTACTACTGCCATTTTCATGATTGATGACGGAGACTCCATATCTCCTCTAGAAAATGAGAATTCTTCCACTCCGGGGATACGAAAGATAAGCCAGCATGGCAATCTATTGTCACGTATCGGAAACTCAACCAATCCATGCCTAGGACGACGTCATAATCTTCCATAGGAAACTCTTTCAGTCTAGCGGGAAAAGCTCTCCCGCACGCTATGACCCGACACGAGATATAAACCATATCTACTCCCACGATACCGTTACCAGTAAGTATATTGAGTCTTACCGATGATAATTCGGGTTCTAATCTAACTCGTATTTGTAGAAGCATAAAAATGTGCGCCTACACAGATGGCGCACTCTCCATAAAGTGCTTAGCAGAAGAAATGTGAGCTTTCTTAGTTCTCAGCACTATGCCGCACTTTCTTAATGTGACACGCTATCTTAATCCTACGAAGATTGGCGCACAATGGCCCTGTCTCGCTCTCAGCATTTAGTGCAGCAGACTAACAACTGACACTTGCAGAAACCAAAGAGATCAATTCATTTATTGCAGAAGATCTTCGGCACGCAGATCCAGGTTATTGTTTATCAACTAGTACGAATCAACTTCTACAAAGTGCACCGCTGTGCCAACTTCTACAAAAGTGCGCCGTTATGCCCACTTCTACAGAAGTGCGCCGATGTGCCAACTTAATCAGAAGTGCGCCGCTATGCCAACTTTTACAGACGTGCGCCGCTGTGCCAGCTTCTACAAAAGTGCGCCGTTGTGCCAACTTCTACAAAAGTACTCCGCTATGCCAACTTCTATAAAAGTGCGTCGTTGTGCCAACTTCATCAAAAGTGCGCCGCTGTGCCAACTTCTATAAAAGTGTGTCGATGTACCAACTTCTTCAAAAGTGCGCCATCATGGCTACTTCTTCAAAAGTGCGCCATCATAGCCAACTTCTTCAAAAGTGCACCGCTGTGCCAACTTTTTCAAATGTGTGCCGCTGTGCCAACTTCATCAAAAGTGCGCCATTACTACTTTTCCAAAAGTGCGCCAATCTCCAGACCACTTCTAAAGTGCGCCTATGATCCTAACTAACAAAGATGAGTTATGATTACGTGTCTTACATGCCATGCTTCTCGTGAAACGTGTACAAATAACTGTCCCATGACGTACGCTTTCCTCGTATATGAAGCCACGTGTCAAGCAGACAACAAGTTGTGCACCTACTTACTAGATCGTGGGATGTCATTCCATCAAAAGTGCACATACAGTGCTGTCCAAAGTGCGCACACAGTGTCATATCTGCTCTAAAATCCTATAAATATATGATCATTGGGTACGTTAAAAGGGGAGCGTAGGGCATCAGGGCTTGGGAATTTTCAAGTCTTTGAAATTCAAGAACGGAAGGAGAGAAATAGAAGCTTGTCGTGCTGTTGTTGCCAAAGCTTTCTTATTGTCCAACTCTTCAAGTTGTTCACAGTATCCCTGCATTTCTTCATCGTCGTGTGGTCCAAGGAGTAAAGTGATCTTCCGCAGATCAGATCTCTACAGCTATACTTTCCCAGAATCAATTGTACTTAGATTCCTGTTTAGGATCTCTCGTACTCTTCTTTCTTTTTAATAGTTTGTAATACAAAGTTTCGTTTAAGCTTTGTTCATCGCAAACAAGATGGCGACTATGCTGGGATGACTTTCTCCTCTGACGAGAAGTTGATAGCTCAATTCGACGCTGCATCGGTCGGTGCGATGCAGAAGACCTTGGTCGTAAAGTTCGATCAACAAGCATACGAAGAAATGCTCCATTCTGGGGGTAGTGCTAACCCCTCATCCGCAATCAAGTCGAGGAAAATCTGCAAAGTGTGGGTGCCCAAGCCTTGTTATACATATCCTGAAGTTGCTGCCAACAAAGAAAAAAATATTATGATTGACGGGAGCTACCTGGTCAATTCTGTCAACCAAACTCTAGTCGAGGACTTGGTGGACAACTCCCTTGCCTTAAACAAGAGATACAAATCGCGCAACTCGCGCAATATCAAGCTCACCCAAGCTTCTGAGATCCTTGCGTTAAACAAGGGATACAAATTGTGCTGTTCCACTGCCAATATGATCCCAGGTGAAGTCCCTACTGTAACCTCCTTGCTTGGTCTAATTCGGTCGCCACCAAGGTGGGAGCAAACCGACTTAACCTACAGAACTCTGCCGCGTAGCCGTCGACAGTCCTTTCCATCTGCTTCAAGTTATGAAATCTCTGTTGCAGATCATAACGCGACACCGCGTCAAAGTATCTGACCTGAAACCTTTCGCTGAATTCGACCCACGGGACATGTACTGTTAGTGAAACCATCTGTGCTGCCCACCAGTCTTCGGCCAGATCTAGCAACTGCAACCCAACCGCCGTGACTTGCTCTTTAGCCGGAACTCTGACTGCCTCTAGAATAACCTCAGTGTCCTGAAGCCAAGCGTCCGATGCAATCACATCCTCGGTGCCATAGAAATACGAGGGTTGGAGGCGCTTGAAGTTGCTTGCCGAGTTGTTGGCACGAAGTTCCCCTCTTTCCAAAGCCCCTTATACTGAATGAGTACGTCCTCTAGACGTCCTTGAGATGCCAATAATTCCTGAAGGATACCCATTAGCACAATATTGTCCCCTCCTGCATCAGGTACTGGTTGCACGGGAGGTACTGGTTGGATCTGAGGTTTCTCATTTTGAGTTGTTCTGGACCCGACCCCGGAATCCTGAGGCTGAACCTCAAGGGTTTGCTGGGCATCAGGATGTTGTCCTGCTACTGGAGGAACTCTAGCTGGATGATCAGAAGGATCAGGAGCAATGTCCCTGAAAGATAAAGGAACACAAGGATTATCAAAGGGATGAACATGATTGATCGAGGATCAAAGTAGATGTTGAATCAAGATTTCAGGGATATAAATTCGACACCGGAGGAGATCAAGGAGTAGCAGGATTGAGACATCTAAAACAGATGGTAAACCCTCCACACTTCTGAATTTTCAGATCTGCATGGGCCACTACTTAAGCGGTGTCACGTCCCAGAACCAGAATACTGGAGAGCGGAGGCAGACAAAGCCAACTACGTAAACCAGAGTACTCTATACCCCGAGATACTGTCACGGTTGTCTAGACATGTGAGGGTTTAGTCTACAATCCCTCAGGCAATCCTATCATCTCTCTCTGAAAGGGATATTATTGCTGCATTTCTTTCATCTATTTGGTTTGTTTGGTAATGCAGTATACCTATCATCTCTCTCTCTGAAAGTTGCAGTTCAGAAACTCGTGTTCAAGAGAGGAAAAGGCCCTTAGCTGAAAGGAAGAAACGGGTTTTCGTAGATGACTACGAAATTTTAGGATAGATTTAGAAGCCAGAAAGTTCTAGGAGGTCAACGAATCTAAGTAAGAATCTTGATTTGGCGATTCTTACTTGGGAGTTCGTTTCTACGATGGTGGGAGCTCGTTTTTCCGACCACGGGAGCACGTTCGTCTTACGACATAAGCGCTTCCCATAATATGACCATAATTTAAAAAAATGACATATTTTTGGAAGAAAGTTAAAAAAAATTAATACACGTTTATCAAAGTACCAAGAAACTAAAGATTACTTACCTTGACATCATAAAAAAATCAATATGCAAATGATCTCTATGTGACTTTATACCAAATTTTATAAATTCTAATAAATATTAACATACTTATAAGTTTTGATAATAATAATTAATAAACATAAAAATTTATTATCGTACGTTCCCAATTTTAGATTCTTCTAATAAGTAGTATTATTCCGCTTCCGCTTCCGCTCCCGCACCCTCTTCCATTTCCGTTCTCGCTCCTGGCTTCTAAGGGATAGAATTATTTTTATTACCAGAAATTGCTAAAACCAGTGGCTTGTGGACTTACTAGTTTGTTTTGAGGAACCTGTATCCAAGGTCACACCGTTAAGTCTGACGGTTGAGAGTTTCTCCTTCATTTTCAATTGGTGAACCAAGTTTTGGCTTGCACTTTGAAGTCTTTACTTTGGTGAATGACATGTTTTTTATCCTCTGTGATGGTATATTCTTTTATTGTGTATTTTATTGGCGCCCACAATGAGCACAGCACAAATCATGCCGTCCATCCTTCGAAATGTATGAGACGTTACCTTGCCTTGCAGATAAATGGCAGTCTTCTACCAGCTTCAGTGATCTCTCTCTACTGCATGTACCTTTGCTACAGTGGGCTCTCTAGCGAACCAAGAGATTACGAGTGCAATGGACTCCATAACCATTCAAAAGCTGTTTCTACGGGAAGTCTCACTCTGGGGTTGCTTACGACCGTCCTCTCAGTGGTCTATTCTGCTGTTCGAGCTGGTTCCTCTACCACCCTTCTCTCACCACCAAGCTCACCCCGTGCAGGTCTGTGCCTTACCTATATATAGCTTATGTGGTACTTGTACATTTGGATTTTTTTAATTCTATTACGCCACCTTGGTTGTAGGTTCAGAAAAACCTCTGTTACCGTTTGATAAACTGGAAGAGCAGGAGGACCGGAAGAAGGACGAGGCAAGGCCAGTCACCTACTCCTACTCATTCTTCCACCTCATCTTCTCTCTCGCCAGCATGTACTCCGCAATGCTTCTCACCGGCTGGTCGACCTCTGTTGGGGAGAGTGGCAAGCTTGTTGATGTGGGATGGCCATCAGTGTGGGTCAGGATCGTTACACAGTGGGGCACGGCTGGTCTCTTCATCTGGTCTCTCGTTGCTCCCATTCTATTCCCAGATAGGGAGTTCTAGAACACTTGGAAGTTCGATCCACTCTTTTATGGAATTGAATGTATATTTATTAATATTTCAACTGATTTGGTTATTAGAGATGAGGTTTGTCTCTAAGTTGCTGATTTGGTTATCTCAGTTATAGCTTAAGTTGTTATAAGTGCGAGTTTATCTCTTTTCCAACTGATTTGGTTATTAGAGATGAGGTTTATCTCTAAGTTGTTATAAGTGCTAGTTTATCTCTTGGGTGGTTAGAGTTTGTTATAAATGGCCTATAAATGTATATGTGCACCATGAATAAAAGTAGAAAAAGATTACTTCTCTTCCAATATTTTTTCACATTTTTTCATGGTTCTGTGCGACAAAGGGCTGATCGTGGCAGCAAGGTCACTCTGTCAGAATCCAAGCTAAATAAGTGGCGCCTGCGTCCGCCGTTTGACCACCGACCTGCAGTAGGGGAGCTTACTTCCCAGAGGATGGCATTCAGAAGAGTAGATCGGAAGAGATCTGCATGGGCCACCACTAAAATCTTGTCACGTCATAGTATCGAAATACGGAGACGGAGATGACCAGCTACCACGTAAAAGATACTATGCGTTGTACGGCGATCACGGATGTATAAGATAAGGGAGTGAATGCTACAATCAAGTCTCGTATGGTAAGAACTTTCATAGCTCAATTATTCAAACAAGAAACAGTAAACATAGAGCATATATGATAAAGCAATAAGATGCCCCAAACGTTTTCTCAAAATGTTCTCGAGTTCAGCTGTGCAAAATAAGAAGCTGGAAGAGTAACAAAAGTGCATGACAGTGATCAGCTGCAGTCTGATTTAATACAATAATGTAAAAAAAATAATGTCCAGACGAGCCGGCTAATGGGCCCATGTTGACGCACTTCCTTTTGTTTAGCTTTTTCTACTGTGATAGGTTTTGACGGGCATGTTTCGGTAGCAGTTGGGGTAGCAGGAGTAGGAGAGAAAGGAGGAGCATCCTCCTGAATAGGCTCGTACGTCCGCAAATAATTTTTGCCGGATCTAGTTTCTCCTATCATTGCCTTGGAGAGAGGAGGACCATGTGACACGATTTGCCCTTCTTATTATTACGCCTTTTCTCAGTTCTGTTGGGACAATTTTGCATACTAGCATTTTCATATCCCAAGCCACTATGAGATCAGCCGTAACAACCATGAGGCTGTAAAGGAACATGCCGTCCATTTTCGAAATTCAGTTCTCTGACTCTTTGGAAATCATATTCCATCTTTTGTATGAGACGTAATGATTGTTGACTATAGTAGTGAAACTGGGGTCTTTGGTCATTATTTTTATCAAATGTTGTTGATGAACTCGGTAGTGACGAAGGAGAAGGCATGTGTGTGGGAGCGATGGACATGTCTTCTTCCTTTAGTTTTGCACCGAAGATTTGTTGTGCCCTGTATAACAGAACACTATCTATCATACGCCATTGCTAGTGAGACATACGAGGCCTATTTGCTGGGATCGTGGAGTTAGACTCCGATTTTGGAGTTCAGATTCGAGGAGAGTACTATCCCCAAGTTGATCTTGGTCTTCATCTGAGTTTTGCTCTATATAAATCATATTGCATGATTTGTTCTTTTGGCACTTCTGCCTGGCTTTAGAACTTGAAGGCGTTGCTCCTTGTTCTATACCCTACAACAGATCTGGATGGACTCACATGACCTCACTCGGCTGAGTGGTGAGAGGTACCAACCCTTTGGCTTGATTGCGAGCTGGCGGTGTAACACCCCGTTCCGCTCAAGCGGACTGCCGTCTCAATCGGCAATCGTGCAGCTGTCCCGACCCACTTTGCCTCGATCAAGAAGCAAAAGATATCCAGACTTGTCCCTACAGGAATCCGGCTTGGACTTTCAGAGGCTCGCTTGACGTATCGCTCTACCGAGGCGAATCATCGCTAAGGTGGGTGGCTACGGTGAACTTGTCTTTGCTTAGCCAGCACACATAAAATCTGGAATGTTTATGCTAGTCGCTAGGTGATTCACCCCTGCATGCTAATGAATCCAACGCACCTAGCTAAGGGAATAATCCCAACTCATATTGCTTGCTAGAACATGGAAATGAAATACTGCTTATATTCAGATCCTCGCATGCTAATTCCCTTAACGGTTTCAACTCTCGGCTTACCTTCGGGTCCGAGCAACGTGCCTGCTTATGTTCCTTAGAAACGCATGCTTGTCTGCTTGAATGTTACCGTGTTTTCATCCAAACCTCGGAAGACTACTACGTAGTCGTTCCGTGCCTGAACGAACCTGCAAGTATCCGGGACCATTAGGTCGCCAAGGCAATCCCCGAACCAGGGGCACGCATCAGGGTAACGAATACTGAACGTGAATCCTTAACGTGACAACTGAATGATAATCACATCAAGTTTATGTCTGAACGAGAATCACGTCACGTAACGAACGAATCTCAGCTCTTGGAGCAAACGCTCGTTCAGATCACGAATCATGGATTATCATTCAAGTTGTGGATTGAACTGACCATGATCCTGACCTGCATGTCGCGGACAACTTGGAAACAAGGTTTAACGGTTCCACGGGCGGTCACCGGGGCACTGGGACCGTTCCGATCTGGATGGAACATCACGATAGTCTCACGTGCGGACAGGATGGCGTGTAGCGCCTCACGTGCTTCGTTGCACACCATCCTTGTTCAAAGACTAAACGGTCCTTTATGGCTATGCCAGCGACTCCTGTTCATATAGATAAGTCATCCTCGCTTAGCGGCTATCCGCGTGCGAGTCACTGCATCGCATCGACTGAACACCTCAACGATCATGTTAAAACGACCCTCCTGTTTGCATATGCTTGCCTCCTGAATGCTTATACTTGTCCGGGCTTGAATTAACATGTTTGCCTCAGTGTTTGCCTTGGACAGGGAAGGAGATGGTAAGTTGGTAAGTCTCGCCGTGTTTCCTCAAACATCGCACGGCGCACTGCCCGACACGTTAGGCTATTCAACGTTTGCATGAAACTGATCCTAAGGCAACTAGAAAGACAACTTAATAGTTGTGCACGAAACCTGTATTACGTGTTTGGATTTGTCGAGCGGGCGAGTAGCTTCCCCACCAGTGCATTCAATGTACTGATAATCCACCAGTTTGTATGCAGGGTGCGGGAGAACCTCGTGCGGTGCGGACGCCTCCTTCGTGCGTGCTAAGGCCAGGAGTTCCCTCTGAAGCCTTGCAACGGTGCGTCCGGGACTGAAGCACATATACAAGACATAAGTTGTGAACATCGCCTGACCATCGCCTGTACAATCATTCCACAGTTGTAGCCACTTGGCACGCTTTTACTGTTTCAAAGAGAGAGGCTTGAGCGACTTGTAATCTCGGCTATATGCCGCCTGTAACACATGTTCATATCAATAAAAGAGCTTGCTTTACTTCAACTTGTGTTTCAAATGCTTCCGCTATATTTGTCGACTCAGTGAACCTGTTACCGATCGCCTATGCGTTCATGACTCCGCTGCACTCGGACAATCTGTGCGACTCTGTGGCTTAGAACTCTAACCGCCAGCCAATGAACCATGGCCTTGCACGGGCGTGGCTCACGCTCGTGCGGCATCACGCCCGGATGGGTTAAGCGATCGTTCCGCGGGAGCGCTGGCGAGGGTGATTCCCGCCTAGCGGGACGGCCGATTGCCTGCGGGAGATCGGGGCGTGACAGGCGGGAGGTTGACAATCTCCATCATTGCTTTTGGTATTGGAATGACACCATCTGGAACTTTCTGCGCTGGAATGTCACCAAACTGTAAGGATACCAAATTTGCGGTGACCATCTTTCCGTCGTTGTGGAGTGTGATGGCCTTGACGTCTATTAGTTGTTGTATCTTCCTCTTTAATACTTAACAATCCTTTGTAGGATGATATATGTATTGGTGTTACAGACAATATTTTGGATCATCTGTGCGGTTTGCCTCATCCGGCAGCCTGATGTCGGGCAACTGCAACTTGTTGCTTTTCATCAGAACATCGAAGATGCTGATGACATCTCCATCGTCGAATGAGTATTCTTCTTTGGGCTTTGGATTCTCCGAAGCCTTCTACTTCGGCGAAGAGGTGGCCCGCTTGGATATGTTCACAGCAATGACTTCTTTTTCTTTGTTGTTGCGATTGTTGTTGTTGTTATTGTTGAAGGGGCGCTTGCCTTTATCTTCCGAGTCGGGTATTTTAATTCCCAGTATATGGACCTCCTTCGTATTCTTCTCAACAATGTAAGTATTCACGATAAATGCTGACCACTCTTCAAACTGAGTCGTGCCAATACAAAACTTCACTTTAGGTAGCAAATTTTTCCTTAAAGTGTCCATGAGCACCGACTTAGGGATACCAGGTGTAACACCCCGTTCCGCTCAAGCGGACTACCGTTTCAAACGGCAATAGTGCAGCTGTCCCGACCCGCTTTGCCTCAAAGGAGAAGCAAAGGATATCCAGACTTGTCCCTACAGGAATCCGGCTTGGACTTTCAGAGGCTCGCTCAGACGTATCGCTCTACCGAGGCGAATCATCGCCAAGGTGGGTGGCTACGGTGAACTTGTCTTTGCTTAGCCAGCACACATAAAATCTGGAATGTTTATGCTAGTCGCTAGGTGAATCACCCCCTGCATGCTAATAAATCCAACGCACCTAGCTAAGGGAATAATCCCAACTCATATTGCTTGCTAGAACATGGAAAAGGAAATACTGCTTATATTCAGACCCTCGCATGCTAAGTCCCTTAACGGTTTTATCTCTCGGACTACCTTCGGGCCCGAGCAACGTGCCTGCTTATGTTCCTAGAAACGCATGCTTGTCTGCTTGATAGTTACCGTGTTTTCATCCAAACTCTGGGAGACTACTCAGTAGTCGTTCCGTGTATGATTGACCCTGCAAGTATCCAGGACCGTTAGGTCACCAGGCAGCCCCGAACCAGGGGAATGCATCAAGACAAGATATTCACTGTACAGAATCATGATTCAAGTATCCCGTGTACTCGTGTACTCGTGTTCCCGTGCACTCGTGTTCTCGTGTTCTCTTGTTCTAGTGCACGCGTGTTCTCGTGTTCTCGTGTATCTCGTGATAATTGGAAAGACCCAATGCTTGTATGTCGCGGACAACTCGGACCCGAGGTAAGTTCCACGGACGGTCACCGGGGCACTGGGGCCGATCCGGTCCGGATGGAGCTCGTGTGTAGTCTTCGTGTTCGGGACTGGGTAGCTTGCAGCTCATCGTGTACTCTTGTAGCAAGCTATCCTTGTCCCCGGCTACGTCCATAATGGCTTTGCCAGCGACCGTGTTCATATAGATAAGTCATCCTCGCTTAGCGGCTATCCGCGTGCGAGTCACTGCATCGCATCAAGAACAACTAAACACCTGAACGATCATGTTAAAACGACCCTCCTGTTTGCATATGCTTGCCTCCTGAATGTTTATACATGCCTCTGCTCGAATTTATACTGTTTGCCTCAATGTTTGCCTTGGACAGGGAAGGAGATGGTAAGTCTCGCCGTGTTTCCTCTAACATCGCACGGCGCACTGCCCGACACGTTAGGCTATTCAATATCTGCATAAAACTGATCCTAAGGCAACTAGAAAGACAACTTAATAGTTGTGCACGGAACCTGTATTACGTGTTTGGATTTGTCGAGCGGGCGAGTAGCTTCCCCACCAGTGCATTCAATGTACTGATAATCCACCAGTTTGTATGCAGGGTGCGGGAGAACCTCGTTCGGTGCGGATGCCTCCAACGTGCGTGCTAAGGCCAGGAGTTTCCCTCTGAAGCCTTGCAACGGTGAGTCCGGGACTGAAGCGCATATACAAGACATAATGTTGTGAACATAGCCCGAACTCGCCTGACCATCGCCTGTACATTCATTCCACAGTTATAGCCACTTGGCACGCTTTTACTGTTTCAGAGAAAGAGAGGCTTGAGCGACTTGTAATCTCGGCTATACACCGCCTGTAACACAAGTTTATATCAATAAAAGAGCTTGCTTTACTTCAACTTGTGTTTCTATGCTTCCGCTATATTTCTCGACTCAGTGAACCTGTTACCGAATCGCTATGCGTTCCTAAACTTCGCTGCACTCGGACAATCTGTGCGACTCTGTGGCTTAGAACTCTTGCCGCCAGCCAATGAACCATGGCCTTGCACGGACGTGGCTCACGCTCGTGCGGCATCACGCCCGGATAGGTTAAGCGATCGTTCCGCGGGAGCGCTGGCGAGGGTGATTCCCGCCTAGCGGGAACGGCCGATTTGCCTGCGGGAGGTCCGGGCGTGACAGGTTGGTATCAGAGCCTGGCTTCTACGCCTTTGTCCTCAATTCGATATCTTTGGTAACACCCTATTCCGTTCAAGCGGACTGCTGTCTCAATCGGCAATCGTGCAGCTGTCCCGACCTGCTTTGCCTCGATCAAGAAGCAAAGGATATCCAGACTTGTCCCTACAGGAATCCGGCTTGGACTTTCAGAGGCTCGCTCAGACGTATCGCTCTATCGAGGCGAATCATCGCTAAGGTGGGTGGCTACGGTGAACTTGTCTTTGCTTAGCCAGCACACATAAAATCTGAAATGTTTATGCTAGTCGCTAGGTGATTCACCCCTGCATGCTAATAAATCCAACGCACCTAGCTAAGGGAATAATCCCAACTCATATTGCTATGCTAGAACATGGAAATGAAATACTGCTTATACTCAGACCCTCGCATGCTAAGTCCCTTAACGGTTTCATCTCTCGGACTACCTTCGGGCCCGAGCAACGTGCCTGCTTATGTTCCTTAGAAACGCATGCTTGTCTGCTTGATTGTTACCGTGTTTTCATCCAAACCCCGGGAGACTACTACGTAGTCGTTCCGTGCCTGAACGAACCTGCAAGTATTCGGGACCGCTAGGTCACCAAGGCAATCTCCGCCCTAGGAGAATTGCATCAAGGCAAAAGACAGTCACTGAACAACGAAACAGGCAAAGCATCTTGTCTTGTACTATTGTTGCCTCAACAGCTTGCCTCTTGTCTTGTACTCTTGTCTTGTACTCTTGTCTTGTACTCTTGTTGCCCCAACCAAGGCCCCGTTCGATCATGGACAACCAGTGCACAGGGTAACGGTCTCGCGGGCGATGCTGGGGCACTGGCATCGACCCGGTCCGGGCGAGACCAATTGTTCTTAGTCTCTTGTTCAGGCGGAATGGCTTGCAGCGCCTCTTGTACTTGTTGCAAAGCATTCTCGTCTCGACTAAATAGTCTCTTGTTCAGGCGGAATGGCTTGCAGCACCTCTTGTTCTTGTTGCAAACCATCTCGTCTAGACTATACCGTCCATATGGCATACGCCAGTGATCGCCTTGTGATAAACTTATTGCATGCTTGCTTGTAAACGAAAGATAAACAATTCATCCTCGCTTAGCGGCTATCCGCGTGCGAGGCACTGTATCGCATTAAGAGCAACTAAACACCTGAACGATCTTGAAATAAATACTCTTGTTTGCATATGCTATGCCTCCTGAATGTTTATACATGCCCCTGCTTAAATTAACAATGTTTGCCTTGGATAGGGAAGAGGAGATGGTAAGTTGGTAAGTCTCGCCGTGTTTCCTCTAACATCGCACGGCGCACTGCCCGACACGTTAGGCTATTCAATGTTTGCATGAAACTGATCCTAAGGCAACTAGAAAGACAACTTAATAGTTGTGCACGGAACCTGTATTACGTGTTTGGATTTGTCGAGCGGGCGAGTAGCTTCCCCACCAGTGCATTCAATGTACTGATAATCCACCAGTTTGATATGCAGGGTGCGGGAGAACCTCGTGCGGTGCGGATGCCTCCAACGTGCGTGCTAAGGCCAAGAGTTCCCTCTGAAGCCTTGCAACGGTGCGTCCGGGACTGAAGCTCATATACAAGACATAAGTTGTGAACATCGCCTGACCATCGCCTGTACAAATCATTCCACAGTTGTAGCCACTTGGCACGCTTTTACTGTTTCAAAGAGAGAGGCTTGAGCGACTTGTAATCTCGGCTATACGCCGCCTGTAATACATGTTTCATATCAATAAAGAGATTACTTTACTTGTTTCGATGCTTCCGCTATATTGTCGACTCAGTGAACCTGTTACCGATCGCTATGCGTTCCTAAACTCCGCTGTACTCGGACAATCTGTGCCACTCTGTGGCTTAGAACTCTTGCCGCCAGCCAATGAACCATGGCCTTGCACGGGCGTGGATCACGCTCGTGCGGCATCACGCCCGGATAGGTTAAGCGATCGTTCCGCAGGAGCGCTGGCGAGGGTGATTCCCGCCTAGCGGGAACGGCCGATTTGCCTGCGGGAGGTCCGGGCGTGACAGGTTGGTATCAGAGCCTGGCTTCTACGCCTTTGTCCTCAATTCGATATCTCTGTTTCGAAAGCTCGTTCGTGGGTTATGTGCACGCTCTCTCTCAATGCCTCGATGGGATGTTCCAACAATAAGTCTAAATACTTTCAAAATGCGTTTTGAATGATATGCTTGCTTGTCTGGTTGTATGCTGCGAGTGGCCTTTGTGCCAACCTGTGCGAATCCCTGAGAGTATCGCTAGTAGCTTGTCCGATTTTCACTAACCCTAAGTTTGGTTGAATGCATCTATTCGAGGGACGCCTTGAACTAGTGCACCATCCAAGACTTAGAAAAAGGTGAAACTCGAGTGCTAAGACTTCGCTATCACTGAGCTGGTTGACGTGTTCACGCTAGAGGGTACCTTCGAAAGTGCGCACGATCCAGTCTAAGCGATATGCTGATTTCGAAGCTTGTGCAAGTGAAGATCCAAATGAACAAGTACAAACGACTTGTCTAGGATTGCCTCAACCCTAGATTACTGCTTGTCCTTAGTAAGTCTCGAGGACGAGACTTTTTCTAAGTTGGGTAGGATGTAACACCCCATTCCGTTCAAGCGGACTGCCGTCTCAATCGGCAATCGTGCAGCTGTCCCGACCTGCTTTGCCTCGATCAAGAAGCAAAGGATATCCAGACTTGTCCCTACAGGAATCCGGCTTGGACTTTCAGAGGCTCGCTCAGACGTATCGCTCTACCGAGGCGAATCATCGCTAAGGTGGGTGGCTACGGTGAACTTGTCTTTGCTTAGCCAGCACACATAAAATCTGGAATGTTTATGCTAGTCGCTAGGTGATTCACCCCTGCATGCTAATAAATCCAACGCACCTAGCTAAGGGAATAATCCCAACTCATATTGCTATGCTAGAACATGGAAATGAAATACTGCTTATACTCAGACCCTCGCATGCTAAGTCCCTTAACGGTTTTATCTCTCGGACTACCTTCGGGCCCGAGCAACGTGCCTGCTTATGTTCCTTAGAAACGCATGCTTGTCTGCTTGATTGTTACCGTGTTTTCATCCAAACCCCGGGAGACTACTACGTAGTCGTTCCGTGCCTGAACGAACCTGCAAGTATTCGGGACCGCTAGGTCACCAAGGCAATCTCCGCCCTAGGAGAATTGCATCAAGGCAAAAGACAGTCACTGAACAACGAAACAGGCAAAGCATCTTGTCTTGTACTATTGTTGCCTCAACAGCTTGCCTCTTGTCTTGTACTCTTGTCTTGTACTCTTGTTGCCCCAACCAAGGCCCCGTTCGATCATGGACAACCAGTGCACAGGGTAACGGTCTCGCGGGCGATGCTGGGGCACTGGCATCGACCCGGTCCGGGCGAGACCAATTGTTCTTAGTCTCTTGTTCAGGCGGAATGGCTTGCAGCGCCTCTTGTACTTGTTGCAAAGCATTCTCGTCTCGACTAAATAGTCTCTTGTTCAGGCGGAATAGCTTGCAGCACCTCTTGTTCTTGTTGCAAACCATCTCGTCTAGACTATACCGTCCATATGGCATACGCCAGTGATCGCCTTGTGATAAACTTATTGCATGCTTGCTTGTAAACGAAAGATAAACAATTCATCCTCGCTTAGCGGCTATCCGCGTGCGAGGCACTGTATCGCATTAAGAGCAACTAAACACCTGAACGATCTTGAAATAAATACTCTTGTTTGCATATGCTATGCCTCCTGAATGTTTATACATGCCCCTGCTTAAATTAACAATGTTTGCCTTGGATAGGGAAGAGGAGATGGTAAGTTGGTAAGTCTCGCCGTGTTTCCTCTAACATCGCACGGCGCACTGCCCGACACGTTAGGCTATTCAATGTTTGCATAAAACTGATCCTAAGGCAACTAGAAAGACAACTTAATAGTTGTGCACGGAACCTGTATTACGTGTTTGGATTTGTCGAGCGGGCGAGTAGCTTCCCCACCAGTGCATTCAATGTACTGATAATCCACCAGTTTGATATGCATGGTGCGGGAGAACCTCGTGCGGTGCGGACGCCTCCAACGTGCGTGCTAAGGCCAGGAGTTCCCTCTGAAGCCTTGCAACGGTGCGTCCGGGACTGAAGCTCATATACAAGACATAAGTTGTGAACATCGCCTGACCATCGCCTGTACAAATCATTCCACAGTTGTAGCCACTTGGCACGCTTTTACTGTTTCAAAGAGAGAGGCTTGAGCGACTTGTAATCTCGGCTATACGCCGCCTGTAATACATGTTTCATATCAATAAAGAGATTACTTTACTTGTTTTGATACTTCCGCTATATTGTCGACTCAGTGAACCTGTTACCGATCGCTATGCGTTCCTAAACTCCGCTGCACTCGGACAATCTGTGCGACTCTGTGGCTTAGAACTCTTGCCGCCAGCCAATGAACCATGGCCGTGCACGGGCGTTGATCACGCTCGTGCGGCATCACGCCCGGATAGGTTAAGCGATCGTTCCTCGGGAGCGCTGGCGAGGGTGATTCCCGCCTAGCGGGAACGGCCGATTTGCCTGCGGGAGGTCCGGGCATGACAACTCGGACCCGAGGTAAGTTCCACGGACGGTCACCGGGGCACTGGGGCCGATCCGGTCCGGATGGAGCTCGTGTGTAGTCTTCGTGTTCGGGACTGGGTAGCTTGCAGCTCATCGTATACTCTTGTAGCAAGCTATCCTTGTCCCCGGCTACGTCCATAATGGCTTTGCCAGCGACCGTGTTCATATAGATAAGTCATCCTCGCTTAGCGGCTATCCGCGTGCGAGTCACTGCATCGCATCAAGAACAACTAAACACCTGAACGATCATGTTAAAACGACCCTCCTGTTTGCATATGCTTGCCTCCTGAATGTTTATACATGCCTCTGCTCGAATTTATACTGTTTGCCTCAATGTTTGCCTTGGACAGGGAAGGAGATGGTAAGTCTTGCCGTGTTTCCTCTAACATCGCACGACGCACTGCCCGACACGTTAGGCTATTCAATATCTGCATGAAACTGATCCTAAGGCAACTAGAAAGATAACTTAATAGTTGTGCACGGAACCTGTATTACGTGTTTGGATTTGTCGAGCGGGCGAGTAGCTTCCCCACCAGTGCATTCAATGTACTGATAATCCACCAGTTTGTATGCAGGGTGCGGGAGAACCTCGTTCGGTGCGGATGCCTCCAACGTGCGTGCTAAGGCCAGGAGTTTCCCTCTGAAGCCTTACAACGGTGCGTCCGGGACTGAAGCGCATATATAAGACATAATGTTGTGAACATAGCCCGAACTCGCCTGACCATCGCCTGTACATTCATTCCACAGTTGTAGCCACTTGGCACGCTTTTACTGTTTCAGAGAAAGAGAGGCTTAAGCGACTTGTAATCTCGGCTATACGCCGCCTGTAACACAATTTTATATCAATAAAAGAGCTTGCTTTACTTCAACTTGTGTTTCTATGCTTCCGCTATATTTCTCGACTCAGTGAACCTGTTACCGAATCGCTATGCGTTCCTAAACTCCGCTGCACTCGGACAATCTGTGCGACTCTGTGGCTTAGAACTCTTGCCGCCAGCCAATGAACCATGGCCTTGCACGGACGTGGCTCACGCTCGTGCGGCATCACGCCCGGATGGGTTAAGCGATCGTTCTGCGGGAGCGCTGGCGAGGGTGATTCCCGCCTAGTGGGAACGGCCGATTGCCTGCGGGAGATCGGGGCGTGACACCAGGGGGCATCTTCAGAGCTGTCTATGCAAAGCGCTATATAAAGGCACGCATAAGCTCATTCTCCCTCAGAGCTATGTCAAGGAGGGTCGACATGGTCATGTTCATTTCCCCTTCATAGAATTGGAAGAGAAAAAGGTGTCGAAGATCGTTAAACGACGAGATGTTGTTATCCGAGAGTGTAAAACCATCCATAAGCCACATCAGTTAGAGATCCGATGAAGAGCTTGGTGAGCAAAGCATCGTCCCGTGGCAGATGTCCTATCATGGATTCAAAGTAATTCATGAATTGATGGGGGTGACTGTTCCGTTGAACGGAATCAAGGGCTGCGACTTGTATTTTGGTGGAAAGACAACATTGTTCCACTAAAGGGATAGGGCTGTCTTATCCCTAGTTTTTGAAGCTTGTCCCGGTTGTTCATGTCACGCCCCGGTCTCCCGCAAGCCCGATAGTCCCCGCTGAACGTGAATCACCACGTTGCAGCTCTCCCGCGGGACGATCGTTCTCATCGGGACATGATGCCGTGCAAGCCTAAAGTGCGCTTGCACAAGGCCAAAGCTTTGATACAAGGGCAAGTAAGCTATTCGATACTGAAGCAGCGGCACATAACATTTGCAGAAAAGTAAAGAACTCAATGGCATATGAAAACAGGCTCTTTTATTGATAATCGAAAGTGTTACAAGCGGCACATGGCCGAGATTACAATTCGCTCAAGCACTCTTCTCTCGATTACAGTAACACCATTCCATACATTATGTCCCTCTATACAAAAGCAGCTCAAAGCAGGCACAAACTCGATGTGGCTCCTGGCATCGGCTCCAGATTTTTGGCTCCTTGGGATGAGGCACGGCTATCGCTTTCTCAGACGAACGAGCACCTGAGAACAAGCAAACTGTTGGTGGGTCAGCACTTTATGCAAGTACTGGTGAGATAAAAACAACTGAACAGAAGCTACACCCCCTGAAACCCACACTAAGTAATCATGTGGCAAAATATTGTATTACTAGTGATCTTGCTACTTTTACTTATGTTCATTTCATGCAGTTTGCTAGCAGAGTCATATTACATTGTTTGGAAACATGCTTTGAAAACAGGAATCAAACAACCAATCAATCGAGGCAACCAATTCAAGCACGAGGAATCCTGTTCGGGTGTGCGCAGCGTGTTCGGTGAACTATATGCAAGGATTCTAGGGACAGACAGCATTTAGGGACCATCAATCAAGCACCCAAGTTAACTATCAATCAGAGGTTGGTCCCCGAATAACTTAGGATCGGTAGCGGTAATCCAGCTAACCAATGACTCACATTCTGATCCTATTAGCAGCTGTGACTCATGGTTGCACATTACTGCCGAAGCAGCCGTAGCCAAGGTTCAGCTCTGCACTAATAGTCATTGTCCGACAGATGCAATGCATGAAGCGCTAACGGGAGGTCTCTACGATGCAGACAAAATGAATAAGCAGGCATAAGCATAAACTCATATTTCTTACCCCATGGCCGAACGGTTATCCCTGCAGCAGACATACAAGTTAGCAACAATTTGCATAAACATATATGTTTTACCGTTCTTTAGTTTTCTGTCCGTCTCTGCATCAAACAGTTAGGTATGCAAGAAGGCTAGCCTAGCATGCTCCCTAACTACCTGAATGCAGCTATCTCCATGAACTTCTTTAGTGCAGACTCAACTCTTCTCTACAGAAGCACCGCCTCCCTCTAATAGCCACGCCCCCTGGATCCCGAAGGACCGGAACATCAGGGCGCACTATTAGTCTTACCCCATCGCATCACCATCCTCCATCCAATATCCACGCCCCGAGCTCAGGGTGCGTTATTAGTCTCCCACATTTCGTTTGTCCCCCATCCACCGCAAGCACCCACAAATCACTAGCACATCTCTTTCACAATAGCACACAACATGACAAAGTCATAATCGAACCATCTTATCACATTCCTAATAGCCGCACCCCCAAGATCCCGTAGGACCGGACGTCAGGCGGGCTACTAGTCTAGCACACACAAGACAAGCATACTCATTCCTTTAAACTTGAGCATTCAAGACAAGCCATATAAACACGATGACAAGCAAACATATGAACGATCTTTCAGTTGAGACTAGCATGACACGGGTCTATTATCACATCAAGTAAAACATGCAGTTCTATCTTCTTAGCATAGCAATGGTTCTGTCTCATTTCAGACAAGCATACTTATTCTCTTAGTTAGGCAGCATATTCGTTTCAGTGACAAGCTATGTGAGTTCTCTTATTAGCATGCTGAGTCGGTTCTATCATTCTCTTATGAAAATATTCTTCTTAAGCAAACAAGCATTCAAAAACTCAGATTCATTATTAAGTCGTGCAAGAATCAGAGAATGCAGTTCTGCCCACTCACATTGATTAGTCGGTAGGGAACTCTCCGAGAAGACTTCCGTTCGAGCAAGCAAGGCGATATCACTTGTACATAGCGCCGACGCGGAGCGGGGCACTACATACTTACCCACCAAAGAATGTGTATTTGCATATATATATCAATCAACATTATATATATATATATATATATATATATAACTAATCAAAGAATGTGTATAATGCCACCCTCCTAAAGGTGATCCCAAATGAAATAGCAGTTAGTTCCAATGGGTCCGGAGCAGTCCAAATAGCTAGAATCTATATAAAGAAGTCCAAGATCGGAGTTCGGCACGAAAACCGAGATAAGGATTCCAGGCTAATAAGAGAAGGGTCGTTGTTCGTTATTAAGGTAACATCTTAATTGAATGAAAATCATTTCAAAATTATTTTGAACAATAATTACAATTAAAAGTTTATTTATAAAAATCTAGAATTTACGTAAAAGCCATCGTATATTTTTATATCTATAGTAAAATTGGTCACCAGCCCAAATAAATAAATTTTGAACTAATTTTATTATTGAAACTATATTTTTAATTAATAATATAACCCCCAAAAATTATTATATTATACATAATCAAAATCCTTATATTTATTTACTAAACTAATTTAGAAATGAACTAATTACATATAAACTAATTGATTAATTAACTACTGATTAAGAATAATTAATTAATTTATAATTTAATTAACTGATTAAGAATATAAATAATTAAACTAAACTATATAAATTAACTACTGATTAAATTAACTAAACTAATTTTATACTACTTAACTGATTAATAATTAACTAATCTAATTATATAACTAAACTAATTATATTTTAAACTGATTACTAAACCCATTTCAGTGACTGAATCGAACGAAAGGGGGAAAGAGAGCTCACCTGGGGGTTTTCTCCGGCGTCGGCGCGGCGGGGTCTCGCCGGGGTCGGGCCGGCAAGGCGTCGGCGCGGTCTGCTGTGACGGGTGCTCGGCTCGAGGCGGCGGGGTCGAAGCTCGTCTCGGCGGCGGCGGTCGACAGATCTTCGAACTCGGCGGCGTCGGCGGAGCTCGTATCGACGGAGGCGGCCACGGCTCGACGGATCTGACTGCGGTGGCGGCGGATCTTCGAGCTCGACGCGGCAGCGGAGCTCGACGTCGAGGAGGGAAGACGCGGCGGCCAGCGGCGATAGGTTAGGTTAAATAGGATTAGGGTTTTGGATCTGTGTCGGGGTGGATCGTGTCCGAGGCTGGACACGATGGTGGTGTTGTGGTATTGGGGGTGGACGTGTCCGAGTGTTGGACACAGAATGATGTATTGTGGTGTGGGGGTTGTGTTGGACACAGGGGTTTGAATATACTATACAGCGGTGGGTGTGTCCAGATGGTGTCGGACACAAAGATGATGTACTGTGGTGGAGGTGGATGTGTCCAGATGGTGTCGGACACAATCTCATTGTAATGTTGTAACCGGACACAGGAAATGAATGGATACGATAGGACACCCGGGGTCGGACCCGAGGCCAACACGGCTGACACGGTAATGCTGGACACACGGACACGAGCACACAAAATGGTGATGGTTGTTGGCTTGTGGGAATTTGTGAGGGCCAGCTAGGGTTTCTTGGGAATGGTGATGAGAGACTTAAATAGAGAGAGAGGGTGTGGGATGAAGGGTGAGGATTGGCCCAATAATGGATGGCCCAGATCATACATGAATAAGTTCTTCATGTGGGAAAAATGAGGGTGTGAATGGGAGACGGTAACCTGGTAAATTTAATAAAAAATATAATTTAAGAAAAATGTTTTAAGAGGCTTCCAAGGCTAACTGATTCCGAATAGCTACTAATTAATGCATATTGCAAAAATCTCAGAAAGTATGAAATTTGTTTATTTACTATCCCAATAAATATAAAAATTTATTATATTTTATCAACTAGTCCTTCAAATAAAATTTTATTTAAAACAAAACATTTTATGATTCAAGCCAATAAATATTCAAAGCTAGAGTATTATATTTACGTCATTATTTATCTATTTATTTTATAAGAAAGCGACATTTAGGAAAAATATTTTTTATAAAAGATTTTAAATCATCTTCTAAAATCAAACATTGTTCAAAATCAAATACAAGAATTCAAGGAGAAAATATTTTAAAAACTTGGTATTTAAAATAAATTAAAAATCTAATTATTTCGGAAATTGGAAATCGGAGGTTACAAGTCTACCCACCTTAGAAAAATTTCGTCCTCGAAATTTAAGATCCTCAATAATTGCATTTACACATTGTATTGTTTCTATCAAAATTTAAATTTCAAACCAAATAATCATGAAGTAATTCCATATTGTTATTTCACAACCTTTCAAAAATTTTATAACATCATATTCCTGAAAATCTTCAAGTTAAAAATCAAATTCCAATTTTTATCATAATCTCCTCCAAATTTAAGTTCGTATCTAAATACTCAAGGATTTTAATATCCAATCCTCCAATTGAATTCCAATCAATGTATATTTAGAACATTTAAAAATCTGTATCCCAAAATTTAAATTTTAAACACTAATTCATCAATCATCTTACTCCTCTAACTCAAATTCAATTGATGCTTATTCAAATCTAAATCCTCCTCCCGAGAATTGAATTCGATACTATTCCATTAACGATTTTATTTTCTGATTTCTTTTTTCTCAAATACTCAACGATGCGATACTTTCAGAATCTTCAATGCAACATTCATAATATATAATTTCAAATTTCTATTTTGCAATCAAATAGATAAAAAGATAATTTCCCAATTTTCTCAAATTTTAATAATCAATCATATCAAGACCTTCCTAAAATTAATAAACCTCAATTTTGCCCTGTCAATTTCTTAACTCTCTATTTAAGTTAATGTTTATCCTCGAATTTCAATCATACCTTGATTTTTGCAAAATCAATGATCCATCAACTCTGTTATAACAACCCCTAAGTTCTTTATTTAAATTAATGCTCATCCACAATTTAATCCTCTTGTCTCTTTTGTCGGTCATAACCTTGTCATAGATCTTTGCTATGGTCAAAACCCTAATGATCATGGTTTAAGAAAACTCTACCTACAGCCATGCAATTTAAGAAAAATATAGGTCATGTATCTTTTGTCATGGTATTTCAGTCTCTGTATCAGGGGTACTACTAATCTACATTATAACAAAAATCATGCATACAAGCTACGGTACTAAGGTATCAGTCAATCAATCAAATACATAGGAACAGAATGAAGAAAAGAACAGAACCTGCTAACACATTACCTGCAGTATCTCCTATCTCTAACATACACTTAACTCTAGCATATTCACTAACTAATTCCTATTCCTGTACACTGGTACCCATATCAACTTAGTCATTTATCCACAAGATCCATGAATATATCCATATTGCACACACATGTCTATTAACACCTAAATCTGATGCCAAGAATCTCTAATATAACCATGATTCAATAATGCATCCAAGTTGATACCTCTATCTCCTTAGTACCATACCTTCTCTTAGTTCCCGTTCCTACTGCAATTGTCCATACTATTTTCTCATCACTCCAGTGCACACCAAGTGTAACACCATACTAAGAGCTAAACCCTTTCTAATAAAACTCTAGATGGACACCCAAGTCAGTCTGCGGTGCCACCTTAATCATGCTCAAGTCATCGGATCCTTACACATGTATATCATCTACTCATATATTAATATTCATATCTCTCATCTACCATAAAATTAATCCTAAAAATAATCGTCAAGGTTTAACTTCTCGATCAACTCAAAATAAATTGTATATACTCCCTCAAAATCAGATACTCAACATCGAAATAAAATTTAATCACTCCAAAAATCTTTGTAGCCTTAACCACGTTTGTTGAATTCATATTTAAAATCCTCAAAAATTTTGACATAATCTCAACTCCTCAATTATTCTAAAATAAAATTTTTATTTCCACCTTTTAATTTATAACTCCACAAATGTACATATCAGTGCTCACGGTCTCTGATACTCAAGGTGCACTCAATGCATCTAGTGTCTATAATTGTGTACTAAAATTGTACTGCCTGAATCACTTGTACTATTACCTCCAATGATCAAAGTTATCATCACCTGTATTTTCTTTCATGATTTTAATTTATGTCAACTGGTATATCATTTAATTAGCATCACGCAGAGTGCTTACTGTTTTGAGCGTCGTTCTCGACTAATCCTCGATATAGAACCATTAGCACTCTTGGTATTATATCACTAGCTACATTAATGGATTATCTCATCAAGCTCATTAGAACTCATGATCACCTGTATCCTCTATTACACTCATGTTTCTTTACTCTCCTGGGTATGTGTATGGTTCCTCATCTTGATTGATGTATAGGTATTTCCCTTTAACTTTTTTAGCCTGTTAAACTGATCTGTGATACGCTTCACCATCTTCATTACTAATTCCGATATTTCTCTACTCATGACACCTCATTATAACTCCTCATATAAATTTCTTTACCTTTAACACGCCCGATATCAATCATCAGATTGAACGTTATGCTCCATTAATCCCTAACACAATTCCTTGATACCTAATTATTTACATAGATCACTCAAGTGCATAATCATGATTATCCAGGGCGGGTATGTTAGCTCTGATACTAACTCTTGAACTATCACTGATACTCTATTCTCTCCTTCTACTCACAGTCTCTAATGACACTTATCCTAGAACCATTGGTACAAGGTACTATGCTAAGGGCTAACTCTAGATTAAAGCCTACTGCTCACATGTCCAACTAAGAAACACTTACAACTCACAAGTCACACTCAGTCAACTAATACAAGTCACAACCAAAATTGTAAGTCACTAATTATCACACTAACAAGGATCCTTAAAGAAATAAGGCTCAAAAGAACTGGGTTAAGGACTGAAGGTATCTTTACTGCTAGTAAAGAAAAGAAGCGATGGAACAAAGTCCTGGAATAACATAAATAGATAAGTCTTGAGATGATACTTTAAGAACCAATTTAAGATACAACCTGATAATCATACACGTCTGTCTGAAATCATGACACTCAGAATCCTCGCCACGCTAGTAAGCATAGATGCGATAAACGATAGGTTTCGTAACTAAGGTATGCAACTCTATAATCATGTCATCTAGAATCTTCGCCACGCCAACCGGTATGGCTGCAAGAGACTCTAAGTTTCATAACTATAGTATGTACATCCAAGTCAGGTTCCTACGTTCTCGTCACTACAGCTAATATGGCTGCGATAAACTCTAGGGTCCATAACCAAAGTAGACGTTTTACCTTTCTTTCTGTCCTCATCAACATATGACATCAGATGATACCGTAAATTTTAGCCCGTAAAATTCATCTCGATATGAAATCAACTCAACAACGATACCAAAAATTAAATTTAACAACTGGTCAACAAGAATCAAACTCAACAATGATACCAAGATTTTAATTTTAATAATTGATCAACTATAATCAAATTCAATATCAATGAGTGAGGACGGACGGAAACAAGGCGAAGGATTTAAAATTAGAAATTTTAATAAGATTCTCAAGGGGTCGTCCCAGGAATCTCTCAAGAATTTTGTGATTGAGCATCCTCTCTCATCCTAGTATCCTATTTCCTATATTCTATAGCAGGTACGTAGTAGTACAACTATGACGTCGCACTACTACGATATCGCACAACTAGCGAAGTCTGACCTGCATGGGCCACCACTAAAACGTGTCACGACCCGCACCCGGTTTAGGGCACGAGTGCGTGGGTACGTCCAGCCTACGCCGCAGCATCGGCGGTAGAACGCTGTCTAGGTCAAGTAACTATCTACTCATACTCACGTGAATACCCAACTCCATAAGGAGACGTGGATATCATAGAATAATGCTAGAAATACTCAATCACATAAACTAAAGCACGATGAGATATCAAGGCAAGCAAGAAATACAAGACAAGTCTAACGACAAGATAATCATACCTGCAATCATTAACTTCCAATCCTCAAGTGTCGGAACCAAGTCTACTAAGGTCACAGTCTGGAAAAATATTTTCCAGTCAGGAAGGAGCAAGGTACATCTCTAAATAGTAGTTCTATATTAATGATATAAACTATGTAGCAGTTCTAGATGGAAATATACCAGAAGCATGTATAGGTACGAGAAATAAAAGAAATACTGGAAATACTGTAAGTAAATGCAGGAGAAGAAATAATATGTCCATGAGCAAGAACCTATGACTAAGTGTATGAGTACTAGCTTTAACATGTGATCGGCTTGGGAACTTGATCAGGCTGGTTACATGTGATTAGCTATGATTCTTGTAAGGTCAGGCTAACCGTTGGTTAGCTATGATGCATGTAGAGGTCAGGCTAATCACACGTAACAGCTATGAAGCATGTAAATGGTCAGGCTGCACCCGACGTGAGATGTGGGTGAGCTATGATGCATGTAAGGTTGGATATGATCACATATCTACACTAAAATACTCCCCACCCCCGACTGGTATAGTAGATCCAATCATGGTACGCTATGGCACGGGATTCCCTAGGGAGGTAGCAAGTCTCCCCGAAAATCAGTGTCTGTACATGCACAAGATAACAAGGAAACAAGTCTTGTACAAGCTACACCATGAATAAGGAATAATATCTCATGACGAGATCCGTGTATACCAATCCGTGTAACCAACGTGTCAAGAGCATGGATATCTACACTAGATACAGTGAACATAGGAGATATCATAAATTAGAAACTAATCAGAGAATGTACTCGCCTTGGGTCCTTAGCTGGTAATTATTGATATCCTGTTCCAGAGTATCCCCTGGGTAAACCAACAGTCCTTTAACATATCACAAGCAAAACCACATTTGCATCAGATGCTACACTAACACAGTCTAAAAAATACCGAGTTCGGGACTTCTCTAGGTATGATACCGGTCACCTAGGATCACCTAGTAGGGATACGTGAAACACATTACACTTATTAATACTTACAATATTTATACCTGCACCAATTTAAATGTATTTACAATATATATATATATATATATATATATATATATATATATATATATATATATATATATATATATATATATATATATATATATATATATATATATATATGCCTTTTAAATACATATCTGATTTATACTAGTTGAACATTATATATGTATACTCATACATATGCTAACAATACATTTTTAAAAATATATATATATATATATATATATATTATCAATGTTATTATTAAAATATATAACTAATACTAGTACATCACATTAAATACAAATACAATACATTAATTGTATGTACAAGATATATATATATATATATACATTTATACTAATTATACATATTTGAAAATATATTAAGTTCATATATATATACAAAATATATACATATACTAAACATTATATATTTTTATACCAAAATACCTACATATATATATTAAAGGAAATACACATATACATATTATACTATACCAATTGAACAATAAGGAGATATATATATATCAAAATAGTACGTATACTATTACATTTTATTTACCAAAATACGTATTTGCATATATATATATCAATCAACATTATATATATATATATAACTAATCAAAGAATGTGTATAATGCCACCCTCCTCAAGGTGATCCCAAATGAAATAGCAGTTAGTTCCAATGGGTCCGGAGCAGTCCAAATAGCTAGAATCTATATAAAGAAGTCCAAGATCGGAGTTCGGCACGAAAACCGAGATAAGGATTCCAGGCTAATAAGAGAAGGGTCGTTGTTCGTTATTAAGGTAACATCTTAATTGAATGAAAATCATTTCGAAATTATTTTGAACAATAATTACAATTAAAAGTTTATTTATAAAAATCTAGAATTTACGTAAAAGCCATCGTATATTTTTATATCTATAGTAAAATTGGTCACCAGCCCAAATAAATAAATTTTGAACTAATTTTATTATTGAAACTATATTTTTAATTAATAATATAACCCCCAAAAATTATTATATTATACATAATCAAAATCCTTATATTTATTTACTAAACTAATTTAGAAATTAACTAATTACATATAAACTAATTGATTAATTAACTACTGATTAAGAATAATTAACTAATTTATAATTTAATTAACTGATTAAGAATATAAATAATTAAACTAAACTATATAAATTAACTACTGATTAAATTAACTAAACTAATTTTATACTACTTAACTGATTAATAATTAACTAATCTAATTATATAACTAAACTAATTATATTTTAAACTGATTACTAAATCCATTTCAGTGACTGAATCGAACGAAAGGGGGAAAGAGAGCTCACCTGGGGGTTTTATCCGGCGTCGGCGCGGCGGGGTCTCGCCGGGGTTGGGCCGGCAAGGCGTCGGCGCGGTCTGCTGTGACGGGTGCTCGGCTCGAGGCGGCGGGGTCGAAGCTCGTCTCGGCGGCGGCGGTCGACAGATCTTCGAACTCGGCGGCGTCGGCGGAGCTCGTATCGACGGAGGCGGCCACGGCTCGACGGATCTGACTGCGGCGGCGGCGGATCTTCGAGCTCGACGCGGCAGCGGAGCTTGACGTCAAGGAGGGAAGACGCGGCAGCCAGCGGCGATAGGTTAGGTTAAATAGGATTAGGGTTTTGGATCTGTGTCGGGGTGGATCGTGTCCGAGGCTGGACACGATGGTGGTGTTGTGGTATTGGGGGTGGACGTGTCCGGGTGTTGGACACAGAATGATGTATTGTGGTGTGGGGGTTGTGTTGGACACAGGGGTTTGAATGTACTGTACAGCGGTGGGTGTGTCCAGATGGTGTCGGACACAAAGATGATGTACTGTGGTGGAGGTGGATGTGTCCAGATGGTGTCGGACACAATCTTATTGTAATGTTGTAACCGGACACAGAAAATGAATGGATACGATAGGACACCCGGGGTCGGACCCGAGGCCAACACGGCTGACACGGTAATGCTGGACACACGTACACGAGCACACAAAATGGTGATGGTTGTTGGCTTGTGGGAATTTGTGAGGGCCAGCTAGGGTTTCTTGGGAATGGTGATGAGAGACTTAAATAGAGAGAGAGGGTGTGGGATGAAGGGTGAGGATTGGCCCAATAATGGATGGCCCAGATCATACATGAATAAGTTCTTCATGTGGGAAAAATGAGGGTGTGAATGGGAGACGGTAACCTGGTAAATTTAATAGAAAAATATAATTTAAGAAAAATGTTTTAAGAGGCTTCCAAGGCTAACTGATTCCGAATAGCTACTAATTAATGCATATTGCAAAAATCTCAGAAAGTATGAAATTTATTTATTTACTATCCCAATAAATATAAAAATTTATTATATTTTATCAACTAGTCCTTCAAATAAAATTTTATTTAAAACAAAATATTTTATGATTCAAGCCAATAAATATTCGAAGCTAGAGTATTATATTTACGTCATTATTTATCTATTTATTTTATAAGAAAGCGACATTTAGGAAAAATATTTTTTATAAAAGATTTTAAATCATCTTCTAAAATCAAACATTGTTCAAAATCAAATACAAGAATTCAAGGAGAAAATATTTTAAAAACTTGGTATTTAAAATAAATTAAAAATCTAATTATTTCGGAAATTAGAAATCGGAGGTTACATATTCCAACAATAAGTCTAAATACTTTCAAAATGCGTTTTGAATGATATGATATGCTTGCTTGTATGTTGTTGTGCTGCGAGTGGCCTTTGTGCCAACCTGTGCGAACCCTTGAGAGTATCGCTAGTAGCTTGTCCGATTTTACTAACTCTAAGTTTGGTTGAATGCATCTATTCGAGGGACGCCTTGAACTAGTGCACCATCCAAGACTTAAGAAAAGGTGAAACTCGAGTGCTAAGACTTCGCTATCACTAAGATGGTTGACGTGCTCACGCTAGAAGTGCACTTCGAAAGTGCGCACGATCCAGTCTTAGCGATATGCTGATTTCGATGCTTATGCAAGTGAATATCCAAATGAACAAGTACAACGACTTGTCTAGGATTGCCTCAACCCTAGATTACTGCTTGTCCTCAGTAAGTCTCGAGGACGAGACTTTTTCTAAGTTGGGTAGGATGTAACACCCCGTTATATTCAAGCGGACTGCCGACTCAAACGGCAAAAATGCAACTGTCCCGACCCGCTTTGCCTCAAACGAGAAGCAAAGGATATCCAGACTTGTCCCTACAGGAATCCAGCTTAGGCTTCAGAGGCTCGCTTGACGTATCGCTCTACCGAGGCGAATCATCGCTAAGGTGGGTGACTACGGTGAACTTGTCTTTGCTTAGCCAGCACACATAAAACATGAATATTTCATGCTAGTCGCTAGGTGAATCACCCCAGCATGCTAATAAATCTAATGCACATAGCTAAGGGAATAATCCCAACTCGTATTGCTTATGCTAGAACATGGAAATTGAAATACTACTTGTATTCAGACCCTCGCATGCTAAGTCCCTAACGGTTTCATCCCTCGGCTTACCTTCGGGTCCGAGCAACGTGTCTGCTTATGTTCCTTAGAAACGCATGCTTGTCTGCTTACGAATGTCTAACGTTATTGTATTGTTCATGCATTCTTGTTAGCCAGGAGACTATCAAATAGTCCTTCTGTGCAACCGAACCTGCAAGTATCCGGGATCGTTAGGTCACCCAAGGCATATCCCCGAACCAGGGTGTAAACACCCTGATTTTCAGAATAATTTTAATATAATTTTCCCCAACTTTTCGGTATTTCTGGATGAAGAACTAAGGTAATTATGATTAAAAGATTTTTAAGCGCTATTAATTGGTGTTAAAATATTATGAAAATAATATTTTATGGTGTTAAATGGAAAACCGGGCATAGGGTAATTTTCGGTGAATTTATTGGACTCCGGAAACGCGTTTTAAGCCCTAAAAGCTATTGGTTATTTAAACCGAACCAAACCTGACTGAACCAAATTAAACCAAACCAACCCGCAACATTGAACCAAACCAACCCAGCGTAGCGGGTCGGGTCGGGTCGGGTCGGATCCATCAAACCCGACCCGAAACCCTAACCGGATCCCCGCCGGAAATACTGTTCATCCCTATAAAAACCACCTCGAAGTCTGTGCCCAGCCTTCGGAAACCCTACCCGCCGTGCCGTCACCTCCCTCCGATCTACCTCGTCTGAACCCTAGGCCTCCCTCGACGACTCCTTCCTCTCCCACCCGCGCAGTCGCCCGTCCCCAACATCCCGACTTCCCCCTCATCCCCTCGACCCGCCGCCAGGCCTCTCGACCTCGGCCTCCTCCGCCACGACCCGAGCACCCCGCTCGCCTCGCCGTCGATCTCCGCTCAGCCGATCGACTCCACCACTCCATCCTTCCACCGCCGCACGACCCCCTCGCCCGTTGACCTCCCCGTCCAGAACCCCCTTCGATGACTCCGGCCGCAGCCCGAACCGCTACGATGAGCAGCAGCCCCAAGCCGCTGCCGACCTCGCCGCTGCCGCTTCGAGCTCTTCTCCGCCGGTCGACGCAGCCCTAGCAGCGGACATGGAGCCCTTGACCTGGACGCGAGCAGCAGGATCCCACAGCAGACACCGGACACAGGGCACAGGACACGAAGTAGACGAGTAGGACACGAGCAGGACACGAGAATTCAGACTTCTCGGAGCCCAGTTCAGGTAACGTTTCCTCTCACCTCGTAACTCCATTTTTGATTCTATCAGTTGCAACGCGTAGAATGTGTAACCCTCTCGGTGCCCGTGCAACCCGCTCGGTGCATCGCGTCCTGTGGTGATCGCAAACCGTGATCCAAAAACAGGAAAAACAATGCCCTATTTTACCCCGGAACTGAGTGCGCCCCACCAAACGGGATGACTTGGTCGCACGCGATCTTTACCGAAACGTGCGCGACATTGATACGGATGTGTGGGATTTCGCAAAAGTTGATTTGGATGTGCGTGCACACCGGAATCAACGCATATCCGCCGACAACGCCCCGTATTCGTTCATTCTGGAATACGCTGTAACTTTATGTACACACGTCAGATCGAGACGAAACTTGCGCCATCGGACTCGTAGTAATACGATGGTCCTGTGACCCAAGTTTGGTTCAATTCTGAGAACGTTGACAAAATCATGTAACGTGGGCCCCACAAGTTCCACTTGACGGGCAATTTTGTGATCGGCTCATCGGAATCCATTTCTGGAAGTTCTGTTGGGTTTATATCATCGTTCCTGACTTGTAGACATTGAGTTTGAGGAATTTGGAGACCTTTGATTCTGACACACTTTTCGGTGCAAAGTGGCCCACATGTGGAATCCGCTTTGAACCAGAAATATCATTTCTGCCCTTGTGTCCAAATTGGACTTAAGGACAGACATTTCTAGCTATTTGATATCTTTTGAGACTGTTGGTGATGTTTATTACAGCTTTTGGAGGAGTACCCACAGGATCCACTGATACAGGAACGACTGTTGGTATTCAAATCCCAGGCAAGTGTACCTTGCCAAACTCTGCAGTTTTGCTACTTATTTCCTTGACTTATTTATACATTATTGTGCATGCTTAACCTAGGATAGTGTGACTTACTTAGCGTCCGATTAATAGTCGGGTGCCAACACCGTACGCGGCGTTGTGTATTGTCATCTAGAGATGGACATTCGTGACACTTTATATTCTCGTACTTGTCTTACCGAGTACACTATGACCCAGGACACTTGACACTATTCATGAGACAGGATCTTCCTGAGATATTCATGGCGATTCTGTATAGGATACAGGACTTGACAGTGATACTATATTCTTAGATACATTATGACTTGTTGCATTAGCTATGATCCTGCTTGACATGGACATGAGACGTTATGGTCATGAGATGCGTGGTTACATTGGGTGGGGAGAGACACACAGGCTACAGGCTGTTTCATATATATATCTACTACTATTGTGAGGTCGTAGACTCTCGTAGCAGAGCTAGGCACATTATGTGTTATTACCGCTACCGGCTCCCCGACATAGAGCTTGTAGTGGCTCAGCCTGAGTACTCGTGATGCTCTCACTTGCATTTCACATAGATGGTTACTTACTTACCCTATTTATTTTATTTATTATCTGTACCACATTTATTTTGGCTTGTATTATCTGTACCTTGCTATGTCCCCTGAGGACCTGGATCCGGATTATGTCCCCAGGATTTGCAGACGAGATCTATCCCGAGGTATACGGGACCGGAGCAGAAGCAGATACATGAGCTGTACCGACACCCGAGGATGAGGTGTTAGCTGAAGACTTTTCCTGAGCATCTATGTTCCATGCTCAGTATTTACTTTATTCTGTCATTTATATTTTGGTCTGTTGAACCATTGTATCAGATATTTATCGGGTTATTCTTCGGAGCACTTTGTTGAGACTGGTTGATGATTTACATTCATTATACTCTGTGGATCATATTTTATATCTTGTGTGTATGAGATTAGTTGTGCCCTGTTATCGTAGACTTGTTTTTACAGCTTAAGTACGCCCTGATGGATCCATTAAATTGGGTTTGTCCATCGGTGCGTGCTGCTGGCCATTGCCACGTATCTGGTCCCTCGGTATTTTGGGACTGGGGCGTGACATAGTTTTTGTGGTGGCCCATGCAGGTCTACGACTAAATTGTTCGGTTTTAACTTAGGGACTGAACAAGCCTGCCCTAAGGATAGGATAAGTTATAGGATCTCATCCATTATTTGAACCATATTTGAACTCTATATCGAACTCAAATTTGTTACTTGATTTGCATCCTGTATTGATTCCTCTGAGCATTCTTATAGTTTATCCTTTGGTTGCAGAGTAATGGATCCCAGGAACGGAGATGAGATTCCATTGGATACGCCACACGACGCTGTGGTTACTTATATAGACGGAGTGACACCAGGGAACGGAGGACAAATATCGCAGAGCAATCAAACCGGCCAGCCTAATCCAAGGTTCCGGAAAGATGATATCCCACCTCCACCACAGTTTACTCCACAGATGCCAGTTTTCCTGCCAGGACAACCCATGGACGGGCAACAGATGTTCTAGATGATGTATGCCATGATGCAAGCCCAGCAGCAGATTCAGCAAGAGGCACATCGTCAGGAGGCAGAGTATCTGAGAACCAGCCTGGTATCCGCATTGGAGCAGGCAAATCCACCAGCGAGGTGATCAACGATGGGATCTATCACCGATTTTCGTCAGCTCAAGCCTCGTATATTCTCTTGTAAAGAGGGGCCAACGGAAGTTCATGAATGGCTCACGAACATACAGCACCAGTTGGAAGCAGCTGAACTTTCAAGGGAGAAATGGATGACTGCAGTGAGGATGCAGTTGACTGAAAATGCATATCCTTGGTGGTTAGCAGAAGAGAGGAGGCTCGGACAGGACCGAGTCACTTGGGAAGAGTTCTTCAGACTCTTCCAAGAGATGTATATTCTAGCAGTAGCACGGTCGGAGCTCAGAGACAAGTTCAACCGCCTTATCCAAGGCAATATGACAGTGGAAGAATACAACGCAGAATTTATTCGTCTCAGTCACTTCGCCCCAACCTTGATTTCGACAGAGGAAAAGAAAGTTGAGAAGTCCTTTGACGGACTAAAATTCGAGCTCCAGAGATGGATTGGATCGGTCGCACCTACATCATATACCGACGTCCTCGCAGCAGCACGACGCATGGAGCGCGTCGCTAGAAGGGAGTCAAATCTTAAGAGGCCAATCACATCGGCACCATCCAGGACAGCACATGGGGATTCTGTAAAATGATCCCAGAGGAGTATGCCAGATATAACAGCACACAGGGCCATATCTCTTCCTACTTGTCACTATTGTGACAAGGTAGGACACATTGAGAGAGAATGCAGGTACAAGTTGTGTAACACCCTGTTCCGCTTAAGCGGACTGCCGACTCAATCGGCAGAAGTGCAGCTATCCCGACCTGCTTTGCCTCAAACGAGAAGCAAATGATATCCAGACTTGTCCCTACAGGATTTCAGCTTAGACTTTCAGAGGCTCGCTTGACGTATCGCTCTACCGAGGCGAATCATCGCTAAGGTGGGTGGCTACGGTGAACTTGTCTTTGCTTAGCCAGCATACATAAAATTTGGAATATTCATGCTAGTCGCTAGGTGAATCACCCCCTGCATGCTAATAAATCTAACGCACCTAGCTAAGGGAATAATCCCAATGTGTATTGCAATGCTAGAACATGGAAAATGAAATACTGCTTATATATGTTCAAACCCTCGCATGCTAAGTCCCTTAACGGTTTCAACTCTCGGCTTACCTTCGGGTCCGAGCAACGTGCCTGCTTATGTTACTTAGAAACGCATGCTTGTCTGCTTGAATGTTGCCTTGTTTTCATCCAACTCTGGGAGACTACTAAGTACTCGTTCCGTGCATGTTTGACCCTGCAAGTATCCGGGACCGTTAGGTCACCAGGCAGCCCCGAACCAGGGGAATGCATCAAGGCAAGATATTCACTGTACAGAATCATGATTCAAGTATCCCGTGTACTCATGTACTCATGTTCATGTGCACTCGTGTTCTCGTGTTCTCTTGTTCTAGTGCACGCGTGTTCTCGTGTTCTCGTGTATCTCGTGATAATTGGAAGACCCCAATTATGCATGTCGCAGACTAGTTCCACGGACGGTCACCGGGGCACTGGGGCCGATCCGGTCTGGATGGAGCTCGTGTGTAGTCGTCGTGTTCGGGACTGGGTAGCTTGCAGCGCATCGTGTACTCTCGTAGCATGCTATCCTTGTCCTCGGCTACGTCCATAATGGCTTTGCCAGCGACCGTGTTCATATAGATAAGTCATCCTCGCTTAGCGGCTACCCGTGTGCGAGTCATTGCATCGCATCAACTGAACACCTGAACGATCATGTTATAAAATGACCCTCGTGTTTGCATATGCTATGCCTCCTGAATGTTATACTTGCCCGTGCTTGAATTAACAATGTTTGCCTCAATGTTTGCCTTGGACAGGGAAGGAGATGGTAAGTTGGTAAGTCTCGCCGTGTTTTCTCTCATGTTGCACGACGCACTGCCCGACACGTTAGGCTATTCAATATCTGCATGAAACTGATCCTAAGGCAACTAGAAAGATAACTTAATATTTGTGCATGGAACCTGTATTACGTGTTTGGATTTGTCGAGCGGGCGAGTAGCTTTCCCACCAGTGCATTCAATATACTGATAATCTACCAGTTTGTATGCAGGGTGCGGGAGAACCTCGTGCGGTGCGGATGCCTCCAACGTGCGTGCTTAGGCGTGAAGATCACCCCGAAGCAACGATGCATCCGGGACTGAAGCACATATACAAGACATAATGTTGTGAACATAGCCCGCACTCGCCTGAACACCGCCTGTACAATCATTCTACAATTATAGCCACTTGGCACGCTTTTACTATTTCTGAGAGAGAGGCTTGAGCGACTTGTAATCTTGGCTATATGCCGCCTGTAACACATGTTTATATCAATAAAAGAACTTGCTTTACTTCAACTTGTGTTTCAATGCTTCCGCTATATTTGTCGACTCAGTGAACCTGTTACCGATCGCCTATGCGTTCATGACTCCACTGCACTCGGACAATCTGTGCGACTCTGTGGCTTAGAACTCTTATCGCCAGCCAATGAACTATGGCCTTGCACGGACGTGGCTCACGCTCGTGCGGCATCACGCCAGGATGGGTCAAGCGATCGTTCCGCGGGAGCGCTGGCGAGGGTGATTCCCGCCTAGCGGGAACGGCCGATTTGCCTGCGGGAGATCGGGGCGTGACATGTTGGTATCAGAGCCTGGCTTCTACGCCTTTGGACTTCAATTCGATATCTCTGTTTTAAAAGCTCGTTCGTGGGTTATATGCACGCTCTCTCTCAATGCCTCGATGGGATATTCCAACAATAAGTCTAAATACTTTTAAAATGCGTTTTGAATGATATGATTGCTTGTCTGGTTGTATGCTGCGAGTGGCCTTTGTGCCAACCTGTGCGAACCCTTGAGAGTATCGCTAGTAACTTGTCCGATTTTACTGACCCTAAGTTTGGTTGAATGCATCTATTCGAGGGACGCCTTGAACTAGTGCACCATCCAAGACTTAAGAAAAGGTGAAACTCGAGTGCTGAGACTTCGCTATCACTAAGCTGGTTGACGTGTTCATGCTAGAGGGGCCCTTCGAAAGTGCGCACGATCCAGTCTAAGCGATATGCTGATTTTGACGCTTGTGCAAGTGAATATCCAAATGAACAAGTACAACGACTTGTCTAGGATTGCCTCAACCCTAGATTACTACTTATCCTCAGTAAGTCTCGAGGACGAGACTTTTTCTGAGTTGGGTAGGATGTAACACCCCGTTCCGCTCAAGCGGACTGTCGACTATATCGGCAGAAGTGCAGCTGTCCCGACCCGCTTTGCCTCAAACGAGAAGCAAAGGATATCCAGACTTGTCCCTACAGGATTTCAGCTTAGACTTTCAGAGGCTCGCTTGACGTATCGCTCTACCGAGGTGAATCATCACTAAGGTGGGTGGCTACGATGAACTTTTCTTTGCTTAGCCAGCATACATAAAATTTGGAATATTTATGCTAGTCGCTAGGTGAATCATCCCCTGCATGCTAATAAATCTAACGCACCTAGCTAAGGGAATAATCCCAACGTGTATTGCTATGCTAGAACATGGAAAATGAAATACTGCTTATATATGTTCAGACCCTCGCATGCTAAGTCCCTTAACGGTTTCAACTCTCGGCTTACCTTCGGGTCCGAGCAACGTGCCTGCTTATGTTACTTAGAAACGCATGCTTGTCTGCTTGAATGTTGCCTTGTTTTAATCCAACTCCGGGAGACTACTAAGTAGTCCTTCCGTGCATGTTTGACCCTGCAAGTATCCGGGACCGTTAGGTCACCAGGCAGCCCCGAACCAGGGGAATGCATCAAGGCAAGATATTCACTGTACAAAATCATGATTCAAGTATCCCGTGTACTCGTGTACGCGTGTTCCCGTGCACTCGTATTCTCGTGTTCTCTTGTTCTAGTGCACGCGTGTTCTCGTGTATCTCGTGATAATTAGAAGACCCCAATTATGCATGTCGCGGACTAGTTCCACGGACGGTCACCGGGGCACTGGGGCCGATCCGGTCCGGATGGAGCTCGTGTGTAGTCATCGTGTTCGGGACTGGGTACCTTGCAGCGCATCGTGTACTCTCGTAGCATGCTATCCTTGTCCTCGGCTACGTCCATAATGGCTTTGCCAGCGACCGTGTTCATATAGATAAGTCATTCTCGCTTAGCGGCTACCCGCGTGCGAGTCATTGCATCGCATCAACTGAACACCTGAACGATCATGTTATAAAATGACCCTCGTGTTTGCATATGCTATGCCTCCTGAATGTTATACTTGCCCGTGCTTGAATTAACAATGTTTGCCTCAATGTTTGCCTTGGACAGGGAAGGAGATGGTAAGTTGGTAAGTCTCGCCGTGTTTCCTCTCATGTTGTACGGCGCACTGCCCGACACGTTAGGCTATTCAATATCTGCATGAAACTGATCCTAAGGCAACTAGAAAGACAACTTAATAGTTGTGCACGGAACCTGTATTACGTGTTTAGATTTGTCGAGCGGGCGAGTAGCTTCCACACCAGTGCATTCAATGTACTGATAATCTACCAGTTTGTATGCAGGGTGCGGAAGAACCTCGTGCGGTACGGATGCCTCCAACGTGCGTGCTTAGGCGTGAAGATCACCCCGAAGCAATGGTGCATCCAGGACTGAAGCACATATACAAGACATAATGTTGTGAACATAGCCCGCACTCGCCTGAACACCGCCTGTACAATCATTCCACAATTGTAGTCACTTGGCACGCTTTTACTGTTTCAGAGAGAGAGGCTTGAGCGACTTGTAATCTCGGCTATATGCCGCCTGTAACACATGTTTATATCAATAAAAGAACTTGCTTTACTTTAACTTGTGTTTCAATGCTTTCGCTATATTTGTCGACTCAGTGAACCTGTTACCGATCGCCTATGCGTTCATGACTCTGCTGCACTCGGACAATCTGTGCGACTCTGTGGCTTAGAACTCTTACCGCCAGCCAATGAACCATGGCCTTGCACGGGCGTGGCTCACGCTCGTGCGGCATCACGTCTGGATGGGTCAAGCGATCGTTCTGCGGGAGCGCTGGCGAGGGTGATTCCCGCCTAGCGGGAATGGCCGATTTGCCTGCGGGAGATCGGGGTGTGACAAGTTGGGACTATGCCTGCTTTGCGGATCCGACCAACATCTATCCAGAGACTGCACTAAACATAGAGAGGGAGCACCAAGACTACCTTTACCTGCACCACGACCAGCTTATCCAGCAGTGGGAGCACCGCAGACAGGAGCTGGAGGAGTCAGGCCACCAGCTACAGGAGGATACCAGCAGAGACCACCACTGGCACCACAGGCAGCCCTATTTCAGCAGGCTCAGCAGCAGAGAGGTCCAGCTCAGGGACGAGGACAGGCATTCACAATGGCTGTTGAGGAGGAAGCTACTGCAGACGAAGTTATCGCAGGTACTATTTTAGTAGCTTCATTACCAGCTGTAGCTTTATTTGATTCTGGAGCATCGCATTCATTTATAGCAGCTAGCTTTGTAGCCACCCATAGAGTAGCTACCGTACCCCTTCCGAAGATAAAAGAGAATTCTTACGGGAGGTGGAATTATCCCAGTTAGTGACGTCTGTAGATCATGTTCTATAGTAGTCTGTGGAAGAGAGATGCGAGCTCAATTTCTAATCATTTCTATGCCAGATTATGATGTTGTACTTGGTATGGACTGGTTAAGTCAGTACCATGCGACTCTTGATTGCCGACTTGGACGGGTTATATTTAGACCGCCAGGACATCCAAAATTTGAGTTTCTTCGATGGAAGGAACAGGTTACCCAAGAGTCATATCAGAGTTTGTAGATGTATTTCCTGATGATCTTCCAGGTTTACCGCCTGATCGGGAAATAGAATCCACAATAGACTTAACTCCATGAGCAGAGCCTATCACTTCATCAGTATATCGGCTAGCACCTAAGGAGTTAGTAGAGTTGAAGGAACAGGTTGATGATCTTCTGGAGAAGGGTTTTATCCGGCCCAGTGTTTCACCTTGGGGAGCACCCATATTATTTGTGCCAAAGAAGGATGGAACAGTACGGTTGTGCATTGACTACAGGGCACTAAATGTTGTGACCATCAAGAACAGGTATCTCTTACCACATATTGATGATCTATTCGATCAATTGAGTGGTGCTAGGGTATTCTCGAAGATTGACCTTAGATCCGGCTATCATCAGATCAAAGTAAGGAAGGAAGACATACAGAAGACAACTTTCAGGACCAAGTATGGACATTATGAGTTCTTGGTAATGCCGTTTGGTTTAACCAATGCGCCAGCAGTGTTTATGAGTTTGATGAACAGGGTCTTTCATCAGTACTTGGATAAATTTGTGGTTGTGTTCATTGATGACATTCTAGTATATTCCAAGAGCCACGAAGAGCACGAGGAGCATCTCAGAATCGTGTTAGAGACCTTGAGACAAGAGAAGTTATATGCCAAACTCAGTAAGTGTGAGTTTTGTATGGATAAAGTACCTTTCTTGGGACATATCATCTCAGGAGAAGGACTTTCAGTTGATCCAGAGAAAGTTGCGACAATAGAGACTTGGCCTACACCCACATCAGTTGCAGAGGTGAGAAGTTTTCTCGGACTTGCGGAATATTACCGAAGGTTTGTAGAAAATTTCTCAAGGATTGCAGAGCCTATGACGAAGTTGACACGTAAGGACCAGGAGTTTACATGGACAGAAGACTGCCAGAAGGCTTTTGAAGAATTGAAGAGAAGATTGACAACATCACCTGTTTTGACTCTTCCTTCAGGGTCAGGAGGTTTTGTTGTTTACAGTGATGCATCAGGTAGTGGACTAGGATGTGTTTTAATGCAACATGGCAAAGTCATTGCTTATGCATCGAGACAGTTGAAGGTCCACGAGAAGAACTACCCAACACACGATCTGGAGCTAGCAGCAGTTATATTTGTACTGAAGATTTGGAGGCACTATCTTTATGGGGAGAAGGTAGAAATATTTACAGATCACAAGAGTCTGAAGTATGTATATACTCAGAAGGAGCTCAACATAAGGCAGAGACGTTGGCTTGAATTGATGGTAGATTTTGATATAGATCTGCAGTATCATCCAAAAAAGGCGAATGTCGTAGCAGACGCCCTCAGCAGGAAGCCTGCGACTTATTTCTTGACGATGCAGCCCGAGTTATTGAGAGATCTATAGGAGCTTCAGATAGAGGTTGTTTTACCAGGACAGAGTGGCTTGCTGGCTAATCTTGAAATTAAGTCGTCACTTGTGGAAAGAATTAAAGAGGCATTGCCCACCGATACTAGATTCCGAAGACTCAAAGAGAGGACAGAAGCAGGCATGCAGACAGGACTTCGCATACATGAAGATGGGACATTAAGGTTTGGGAATCGCATGTATGTTCCAAATGGAGAATTGAGACATGAGTTAATGACTGAAGCACATAGCTCTATATACTATGTTCACCCAGGAGGAACCAAGATGTACCGTGACTTGAGACAGTATTATTGGTGGCATGGAATGAAAAGGGAGATTGCAAGATTTGTGGCTAAATGTTTAGTCTGTCAGCAAGTAAATGCCGAGCATCAGAGGACTGCAGGTATGTTACAGCCGCTTCCTATACCAGAATGGAAGTGGAAACATATCACGATAGATTTTGTCACAGGATTTCTAAGGAGTCCCAGCGGAAGAGATGCAGTATGGGTTATCGTGGATCGACTCACAAAATCGGCACACTTCTTGCCATTTAGAGTTGGACAGTCCACAGAGGTACTAGCCGACATGTATATGCAACAAATCGTCAGATTACATGAAGTGCCAGTTAGTATTGTATCGGATCGAGATTCGAGATTTATATCTCATTTCTGGCGAAGCATGCAAGAGAGTCTGGGCACCAGACTCAAATTCAGCACGGCTTACCACCCACAGACAGATGGTCAATCGGAGCGCACCATTCAGATCTTGGAGGATATGTTACGATCGTGTATGCTAGACTTCGGAGGATCTTGGGAAGATCATTTGCACTGGGTGGAGTTCTCCTACAACAACAGTTATCAGGCCAGCATTCAGATGGCACCATTCGAGGCATTATACGGAAGGAAGTGTAGATCGCCAATATGTTGGAGTGACGTTGGTGAACGTCAAATACTGGGTCCAGAATTGGAAACGCAGACAGTGGAGAAGGTAAAACAGATTCAGAATCATCTTCGAGTAGCTCAGGACAGACAGAAGCATTGGGCTGATACTCACAAACGTCCCCTAGAGTTCAAAGAAGGAGAGCACGTGTTCTTGAGGATTTCTCCCACTCAAGGTACTATTAGATTCGGGAGCAGAGGCAAGTTGAACCCAAGGTATATTGGGCCATTTGATATTCTGGAGCGCATTGGTGAGGTGGCTTATCGTCTTGCATTACCTCCATCCTTAGAGAGAGTATATGACGTATTCCACGTCTCACAGCTGAGAAGGTACATGACCGACCCAAGTCACGTAGTCGATCATTCAGAGATCGCAGTGGGCCCTAGCTTGAAATATGAAGAACAACCAGTTGGCATCCTCGACGTCAGTGAGAAGACATTGCGAGGACAGACAATCAGACTGGTTCGGGTAGCTTGGAAACATCATTCCCCTGGCGAATCGACCTGGGAACGGGAGGATAGTATGCGCCAGCGTTATCCTCACTTATTCGCAGATACAGTTACAACCTAAACATTTTTGTAATTTCCATAGTTCTTCCTTTAGTAGTTATTCTTTGATTGCGAGGACGTAATCCTCTTAAGGGGGGTAGATTGTAAACACCCTGATTTTCAGAATAATTTTAATATAATTTTCTCCAACTTTTCGGTATTTCTGGATGAAAAACTAAGGTAATTGTGATTAAAAGATTTTTAAGCGTTGTTAATTGGTGTTAAAATATTATGAAAATAATATTTTATGGTGTAAAATGGAAAACCAGACATAGGGTAATTTTTGGTGAATTTATTGGACTCCGGAAACGCGTTTTAAGCCCTAAAAGCTATTGGTTATTTAAACCGAACCAAACATGACTGAACCAAATTAAACCAAACCAACCCGCAACACTGAACCAAACCAACCCAGCGTAGCGGGTCGGGTCGGGTCGGATCCATCAAACCCGACCCGAAACCCTAACCGGATCCCCGCCGAAAATACTGTTCATCCCTATAAAAACCCCCTCGAAGTCTGTGCCCAGCCTTCGGAAACCCTAGCCGCCGCGCCGTCACCTCCCTTCGACCTACCTCGTTTGAACCCTAGGCCGCCCTCGACGACTCCTTCCTCTCCCACCCCGCTCGCCTCGCCGTCGATCTCCGCTCAGCCGATTGACTCCACCACTCCATCCTTCCACCGCCGCACGACCCACTCGCCCGTCGACCTCCCCGTCCAGAACCCCGTTCGACGACTCCGGCCGCAGCCCAAACCTCTCCGATGAGCAGCAGCCCCAAGCCGCAGCCGACCTCGCCGTTGCCGCCACGAGCTCTTCTCCGCCGGTCGACGCAGCCCTAGCGGCGGACACGGATCCCTCGACCTGGACGCGAGCAGCAGGATCCCACAGCAGACACCGGACACAGGGCGCAGGACACGAAGTAGACGAGCAGGACACGAGCAGGACACGAGAATTCAGACTTCTCGGAGCCCAGTTCAGGTAACATTTCCTCTCACCTCGTAACTCCGTTTTCGATTTCGTCAGTTGCAACGGGTAGACTGTGTAACCCTCTCGGTGTCCGTGCAACCCGCTCGGTGCATCGCGTCCTGTGGTGCGCAAACCGCGATCCAAAAACAGGAAAAATAATGCCCTATTTTACCCCGGAACTGAGTGCGCCCCGCCAAACGGGACGACTTGGTCGCACGCGGTCTTTACCGAAATGTGCACGACATTGATACGGACATGTGGGATTTCACAGAAGTTGATTTGGATGTGCGTGCACACCAGAATCAACGCGTATCCGCCGACGTCATCCCGTATCCGTTCATTCTGGAACACGCTGTAACTTTGTGTACACACGTCGGATCGAGACAAAACTTACGCCATCGGACTCGTAGCAATACGTTGGTCCTGTGACCCAAGTTTAGTTCGATTCTGAGAACGTTGACAAAATCATGTATCGTGGGCCCCGTAGGCTCCACTTGACGAGCGATTTTGTGATCGGCTCATCGGAATCTAATTTTGAAAGTTCCGTTGGGTTCGTATCATCGTTCCTGACTTGTAGACACTTAGTTTGAGGAATTTGGAGACCTTTGACCCTGACATATTTTTCGGTGCAAAGTGGCCCACATGTGGAACCCGCTTTGAACCAGAAATGTTATTTCTGCCCTTGTGTCCAAATTGGACTTAAGGACAGGCATTTCTAGCTATTTGATATCTTCTGAGACTGTTGGTGATGTTTATTACAGCTTTTGGAGGAGTAACCACAGGATCCACTGATACAGGGACGATTGTTGGTATTCAAACCCCAGGCAAGTGTAACTTGCCAAACTCTGCAGTTTTGCTACTTATTTCCTTGACTTATTTATACATTATTGTGCATGCTTAACCTAGGACCGTGTGACTTACTTAGCGTCCGATTAATAGTCGGGTGCCAACACCGTACGCGGCGTTGTGTATTGTCATCTAGAGATGGACATTCGTGACACTTTATATTCTCGTACTTGTCTTACCGAGTACACTATGACCCAAGACACTTGACACTATTCATGAGACAGGATCTTCCTGAGATATTCATGGTGATTCTGTATAGGATACATGACTTGACAGTGATACTATATTCTTAGATACATTATGACTTGTTGCATTAGCTATGATCCCGCTTGACATGGACATGAGACGTTATGGTCATGAGATACGTGGTTACATTGGGTGGGGAGAGACACACAGACTACAGGCTGTTTCATATATATATCTACTACTATTGTGAGGTCGTAGACTCTCGTAGCAGAGCTAGGCACATTATGTGTTATTACCGCTACCAACTCCCCGACACAGAGCTTGTAGTGGTTCAGCCTGAGTACTCGTGATGCTCTCACTTACATTTCACATAGATGGTTACTTACTTACCCTATTTATTTTATTTATTATCTGTACTGAATTTATTTTGGCTTGTATTATCTGTACCTTGCTATGTCTCCTGAGGACCTGGATCCGGATTATGTCCTCAGGATTTGCAGACGAGATCTATCCCGAGGTATACGGGACCGGAGCAGAAGCAGATACAGGAGATGTACCGACACCCAAGGACGAGGTGTTAGCTGAAGACTTTTCCTGAGCATCTATGTTCCATGCTCAATATTTACTTTATTCTGTCATTTATATTTTGGTCTGTTGAACCATTGTATCAGATATTTATCGGGTTATTCCCCGGAGCACTTTGTTGAGACTGGTTGATGATTTACATTCCTTATACTCTGTGGATCATATTTTATATCTTGTGTGGATGAGATTAGTTGTGCCCTGTTGTCGTAGACTTGTTTTTACAGCTTAAGTACGCCCTGATGGATCCATTAAATTGGGTTTGTCCATCGGTGCGTGCTGCTGGCCATTGCCACGTATCTGGTCCCTCGGTATTTTGGGACTGGGGCGTGACACAGGGGAATGCATTAAGCATGAATGAATACTGAACGTGAATCACACTTGAATGATAATCATGCTAAGTATGCATCTGAACGAGGATCGTGTTATGTACTGATGGAATCCCAGCTCGTGGAGCAATATGCTCGTTCAGAATAAGTTTAAGTTTCATGATTATCATGTCAAGCTATGGATAAAGGATAGACCCTGACCTGCATTGTCGCGGTCAGCTTGTGCACAAGGTATGTTATGTTGAGTTTCGCGGACGGTCACGGGGCACTGGGACCGATCCGATCCGGATGGGACGTATGAGCAGTCGTATGTTATGGGGCAAGGTGTTATGCAGCGGGGCTCGCAACTTGCGTTGTATATCATCTGTGTCTTGAAACTGTGAACTGTAAACCCCCTCACCCAAAATAGATATTTTGTGTATATTTTATATTATTATAGATATTGAATTTCTTTAGAGTTTAATTAGCAAATGAAATTCTTGATATATTTACTTATATAAATATTTATTTAGAATCATTTTAAGGTTATTTTAGATTTTTGAAATTATTTAGGATTTATTTGGATATATATAGTCTTAATATTAGATAGATGCTAATTTAGTGTTAATAGATATTAATAAGATTTTATAAATTATTTGTATTATCTTTAATTATATTTAAGATTATAAATTATTGAGATAAATTCAAACTCTATTTTAAATTAATTCAAATCCTGAACCTACTAGGAAATCAACTTCATGCATATCCTATCCTTATTTAAATTCATCATAATCCTATCCAAATTAACCAATCCTAGTCGTATTTAATTAAGTAGTATCCACCATTATAAATACCTCATCCTTCATATTTTTCTTCCCCAAATTCCTCTCTTTTTCGTCCAAAAATAGTCAAAATTTGTCATAAATTCAGCCTCATTTTCTACTAGTTATGACGAATTAAAAAGACGATATCTCCAAGCTCCGGACTCCAAACGTGCTCCAGTTTTTTTTGTTAGAACGATAATGAGGTTAGCTTTCTGATTATATAAATTGTTTTTCTAAATTATTAGTATTAAATTCTGAAAAATTCGTAGAGCACAACATATCCGAAAATAGACGTGTTTCGATGTATTCGCGATTCCGGGAGAACCAGGAATCAGAATCACGAACCGTTTAAAGTTTCAGAAAGATAATGTCGAGATAATCGACATATATTTTTCCCAAAATTTATTTCAAAGTATTTACATACTGTTAATTCTGTAGAACTTCTAGGTTAGAATTTAACCATCGGTGCACAATACAAAATTTGTATGTGCCATAATTCCCAAACGAATTTGAATTCGGATGAGCTGTAAATTCCAGCATGTTTTTAACGCTGAAATCTATAGAAAATCATGCATAAAAGTTGAGTTTGTGTCGGTTGACTTTTTGGTCAACAGATCGCCTCGATTTGCGTGCCATGAGTCTCGAGTTGATAAAATTTAGTTTCTTTGGACAAAATTTAGGAATTAACATAAAAATCAGAATAATAAGATTAAAATAGGATTTTAGAGTAATTATTCCAGAATTAAATAAATTAAAATAAATTATTTTTTGACGTGATAAATTTGTAATACATAGGCTATTTGGACTGTGACTTGGACTCTGATTCATACCAGCAGCAGGACCCCAGGCAAGATACCTTGCCAAATTGTTTACAGTACTTTGCATGCTATTTATATTTCTGTTTATTTATTGTATTCTGTATATTTCTTGCATGTGTAGTTTTCTTTCAGTCATTACTATGTATTAGATATGTTGACACACACATGGCACTTAGTATCATAGAGGACAATTATTAGGCGTATGGGCTTTTAACCACTCTGGTAACACCGTAGTCACTAGCACGCACTATGGTGGTCGTGTTCGATGGTCGCTACCCCAGAGGTATGTCGATTGATGGAGTCCGAGGGTCGTTACCCCAGAGGTATGTCGGCTGATGATGTCCACTGACGAGCATGAGGTGGTGAGGATTAGATCGAGTAGCCTACCCTTGCCCATACGTCAAAAAGTTATCCTTATTTGCATTCATATAGATTGTTATGTACAACGTACTTATCTATTTTCAAACCATATGCATGTTTACTGTATTCAAATTGGCTCGTATTTTCTGTATCTTGTTACGTCCCTCTGAGGACCTGTTCCGCTGCCAGGTGTATCTTTTCTTGAGTATTTGCAGGAGCGCAGATTTGGATGGTTACATGTGATCCGAGGATGTCTTCTTTTCGAGCTGTGATGGATAGCTGGTATTCTTATATTGTGTTGTGGTGTTGTACTCATATTGTATTTGCTCTTATATTCGAGTTGGTAGTGGATTTGTTTCCATCCAACTATCATCCTTAGATACTTCTTATTGAGATCTAGTTTCATAGATACTGGTTATTTATTTCTATATGATTTGGTGGATGAGATTTAGATTTTACCTTGTGACTTGTATTACATTTTATACCACTTGTGGATTTTATATTCATATTACAGCATACGTATGGATTTGGTTTTCATATATTAGAGTTGCCATATCCATGCGGCTGGCATGCTTACGTGTCCTAGTCCTATGTATTTTTGGGACTGGAGCGTGACATATTTTTGTGGTGGCCCATGCAGGTCGAGAGCATATTGTCTCGGTTACGTTACTGTACCGAACAAGCCTGCACCTAGGACTAGAGTATAGGATCTCATCCATAATTGACTGTGATTCATCTCCTCCTATCTGTTCTATTTTGAATAATTGTATCCTGCTTGATTCATGTGCTTCCCTAATAGTTCCTTGAGTATAGTCTTCTGCTAGAATATAGGAACCCCTGTTATTAGGATGATAATTAGAGTAGCACACCTATTAAGAATACAACGAGAATATAGACACATCACTAAGTTTAGAATATCTAGTGAACCTAGAATTCTTTATCTTTAGATTGTTATACCATTACCCCTTGATGTATTAAGAAGACTTGAGAGTAGTATAGACACTACTAGAGTTAGTTAGAAGTTTTACCATAATGTTTGACACCTAGTATCACATAGTCTTTTGACCTATTAATTGAAGTATAACCGAATGATATTTATCGCATGCTAGCAAAAGACGACAGTGTTTATTCAGACCATAGAATTTAAAGGTCCTTGCCCTATTTGGTCGACTAGCGACTTAGATAAGGAGGTTGTATGATAACTGCAGAGATTGTAGAGTCTTTTATTATTATTGCTTATGTTGTTTTTGCTTTTGCGAACTTGAATTATTTTGTAACTTCTCACATCATAATCCAGCATTATATTTTCTGTGCTACCTTGAATTATGCTGCTATTATAGCCTAGTTTTTGCAAGCTTAATCTTATATCGAGCTAGTTCATGACATATGTGTTATTGGGGTCTGATCAACCACACTAATACAAATTATCTAATCAGAATCAGTGTATTATGGTCTATCTAGCCATAATGCGCTTGATTCGCCCTTCGCAATAGTACTTTACGTGGATTGAGATGTATAGTTGACCAATAGACAAATATACTTCCCCTCTAGATACGACAAAGCATATCATATCAAGTACATAACTGCACCGATGTGAGTATGCGAATAGCAAATTACCAAATTAAGATTTCAATCCACAACTGTCTTGACAATTTCTATTTGAATTCTTTAAACGCTTTGATTCCCATACTTCCATTCTATTACCTGTAACACTCCGTTCCGCTCAAGCGGACTGCCGTCTCAAACGGCAATCGTGCAGTTGTCCCGAACCGCTTTGCCTCAAAGGAGAAGCAAAGGATATCCAGACTTGCCCCTACAGGAATCCGGCTTGGACTTTCAGAGGCTCGCTCAGACGTATTACTCTACCGAGGCGAATCATCGCTAAGGTGGGTGGCTACGGTGAACTTGTCTTTGCTTACCCAGCACATATATAATCTGGAATAATTATGCTAGTCGCTAGGTGATTTACCCCCTACATGCTAATAAATCCAACGCACCTAGCTAAGGGACTAATCCCAACTTGTATTGCTTGCTAGAACATGGAAATGAAATACTGCTTATATTCAGACCCTCGCATGCTAAGTCCCTTAACGGTTTCAACTCTCGGCTTACCTTCGGGTCCGAGCAACGTGCCTGCTTATATTCCTTAGAAACGTATGCTTGTCTGCTTTCAAACGTCTAGCGTTATTGTGTTGTGCATGTATTCTTGTTTAGCCAGAAGACTATCAAATAGTCCTTCTGTGCATTTGAACCTGCAAGTATCCGGGACCGTTAGGTCACCCAAGGCAAATCCCCGAACCAGGGGAATGCATCAAGCAAGAATGGATATTTGAATGTGAATCACGCTTGAATGATAACCATGCCATGTTTGGATCTGAACGAGGATTGTGTTTGTACTGTTCGAATCCCAGCTCGTTGAGCAATGTGCTCGTTCAGAATAAGTTTGTGTGTTCCATGATTATTATGTCAAGCTTTGGATTTGGATAGACCCTGACCTGCATGTCGCGGACAACCTGTGCACAAGGATTTTTGGCTTCCGCGGACGGTCACCGGGGCACTGGGACCGATCCGATCCGGGCGGAAGAGTTTGTATGGTCGTTAGTCACGGACGGAGTGTTATGTAGCGGGGCTCGCCACCTGCGTTGCTATCGCTCTTAGTCCCGAGACCATAACCCGTCCATAATGGCTATGCCAGCGACTTTCGTCATATAGATAAGTCATCCTCGCTTAGCGGCTATCCGCGTGCGAGTCATTGCATAGCATCAATGAACTGAACACCTGAACGATCTGAACATAACGACCCTCATGTTTGCATATGCTATGCTTCCTGAATGTTTATACTTACCGTGCTTGAATTAATCATGTTTGCCTTGGACAGGGAAGGAGAAATGGTAAGTTGGTAAGTCTCGCCGTGTTTCCTCAAACATCGCACGGCGCACTGCCCGACACGTTAAGCTATTCAATGTTTGCATGAAACTGATCCTAAGGCAACTAGAAAGACAACTTAATAGTTGTGCACGGAACCTGTATTACGTGTTTGGATTTGTCGAGCGGGCGAGTAGCTTCCCCACCAGTGCATTCAATGTACTGATAATCCACCAGTTTGATATGCAGGGTGCGGGAGAACCTCGTGCGGTACGGACGCCTCCTTCGTGCGTGCTAAGGCCAGGAGTTTCCTCTGAAGCCTTGCAACGGTGCGTCCGGGACTGAAGCACATATACAAGACATAAGTTGTGAACATCGCCTGACCATCGCCTGTACAAATCATTCCACAGTTGTAGCCACTTGGCACGCTTTTACTGTTTCAGAGAGAGAGGCTTGAGCGACTTGTAATCTCGGCTATATGCCGCCTGTAATACATGTTTCATATCAATAAAGAGATTACTTTACTTGTTTCTATGTTTCTGCTATAATTGTCGACTCAGTGAACCTGTTACCGAATCGCTATGCGTTCCTAAGCTCCGCTGCACTCGGATAATCTGTGCGACTCTGTGGCTTAGAACTCTAACCGCCAGCCAATGAACCATGGCCTTGCACGGGCGTGGCTCACGCTCGTGCGGCATCACGCCCGGATGGGTTAAGCGATCGTTTCGCCGGAGCGCTGGCGAGGGTGATTCCCGCCTAGCGGGAACGGCCGATTGCCTGGGGGAGATCGGGGCGTGACAGGTTGGTATCAGAGCCTGGCTTCTACGCCTTTGGACTTCGATTCGATATCTCTGTTTTGAAAGCTCGTTCATGGGTTATGTGCACGCTCTCTCTCAATGCCTCGATGGGATGTTCCAACAATAAGTCTAAATACTTTCAAAGTGCGTTTTGAATAATATGATTGCTTGTCTGGTTGTATGCTGCGAGTGGCCTTTGTGCCAACCTGTACAAACCCTTGAGAGTATCGCTAGTAGCTTGTCCGATCTTCACTAACCCTAAGTTTGGTTGAATGCATCTATTCGAGGGACGCCTTGAACTAGTGCACCATCCAAGACTTAAGAAAAGGTGAAACTCGAGTGCTGAGACTTCGCTATCACTAAGCTGGTTGACGTGTTCACGCTAGAGGGGCCCTTCGAAAGTGCGCACGATCTAGTCTGAGCGATATGCTAAGATCGATGCTTGTGCAAGTAAAAATCCAAATGAACAAGTGCAACGACTTGTCTAGGATTGCCTCAACCCTAGATTACTGCTTATCCTTAGTAAGTCTCGAGGACGAGACTTTTTCTAATTTGGGTAGGATGTAACACCCCGTTCCGCTCAAGCGGACTGCCGTCTCAAACGGCAATCGTGCAGTTGTCCCGAACCGCTTTGCCTCAAAGGAGAAGCAAAGGATATCCAGACTTGCCCCTACAGGAATCCGGCTTGGACTTTCAGAGGCTCGCTCAGACGTATTACTCTACCGAGGCGAATCATAGCTAAGGTGGGTGGCTACGGTGAACTTGTCTTTGCTTACCCAGCACATATATAATCTGGAATAATTATGCTAGTCGCTAGGTGATTTACCCCCTGCATGCTAATAAATCTAACGCACCTAGCTAAGGGACTAATCCCAACTTGTATTGCTTGCTAGAACATGGAAATAAAATACTGCTTATATTCAGACCCTCGCATGCTAAGTCCCTTAACGGTTTCAACTCTCGGCTTACCTTCGGGTCCGAGCAACGTGCCTGCTTATATTCCTTAGAAACGTATGCTTGTCTGCTTTCAAACGTCTAGCGTTATTGTGTTGTGCATGCATTCTTGTTTAGCCAGAAGACTATCAAATAGTCCTTCTGTGCATTTGAACCTGCAAGTATCCGGGACCGTTAGGTCACCCAAGGCAAATCCCCGAACCAGGGGAATGCATCAAGCAAGAATGGATATTTGAATGTGAATCACGCTTGAATGATAATCATGCCATGTTTGGATCTGAACGAGGATTGTGTTTGTACTGTTCGAATCCCAGCTCGTGGAGCAATGTGCTCATTCAGAATAAGTTTGTGTGTTCCATGATTATTATGTCAAGCTTTGGATTTGGATAGACCCTGACCTGCATGTCGCGGACAACCTGTGCACAAGGATTTTTGGCTTCCGCGGACGGTCACCGGGGCACTGGGACCGATCCGATCCGGGCGGAAGAGTTTGTATGGTCGTTAGTCACGGACGGAGTGTTATGTAGCGGGGCTCGCCACCTGCGTTGCTATCGCTCTTAGTCCCGAGACCATAACCCGTCCATAATGGCTATGCCAGCAACTTTCGTCATATAGATAAGTCATCCTCGCTTAGCGGCTATCCGCGTGCGAGTCATTGCATAGCATCAATGAACTGAACACCTGAATGATCTGAACATAACGACCCTCATGTTTGCATATGCTATGCTTCCTGAATGTTTATACTTACCGTGCTTGAATTAATCATGTTTGCCTTGGACAGGGAAGGAGAAATGGTAAGTTGGTAAGTCTCGCCGTGTTTTCTCAAACATCGCACGACGCACTGTCCGACACGTTAAGCTATTCAATGTTTGCATGAAACTGATCCTAAGGCAACTAGAAAGACAACTTAATAGTTGTGCACGAAACCTGTATTACGTGTTTGGATTTGTCGAGCGGGCGAGTAGCTTCCCCACCAGTGCATTCAATGTACTGATAATCCACCAGTTTGATATGCAGGGTGCGGGAGAACCTCGTGCGGTGCGGACGCCTCCTTCGTGCGTGCTAAGGCCAGGAGTTCCCTCTGAAGCCTTGCAACGGTGCGTCCGGGACTGAAGCACATATACAAGACATAAGTTGTGAACATACATGACTGTCCAGATTTTGACAGTCCTGTTTGCTTGTGGGACTGTCCAGATTTTGACAGTCCTAGTTTTATACAGAGAGTGGGTTAAAACTATCTATATAAATGTTGGAAAAGATACCAAAGTTCAACATACATGACTTATTACACAATATACATGACTCATTGCACAACATACAGTTCAATATACAGTTCTAGTTATATTTCTTTCATTGCACAACATACAGTTCAATATACAGTTCAACATACATGGCTCATTGCACAACATACAAAATGATACAGAAGTATAAGATGTATCAATCGATTAGAATATCAAAGTAGTCCTTCGGCAAGATTTTGGGATCCTCCATCTTCATCATCTTCTTATAGCCAGCAATTGCATCCGTGTAGGGTGTCGTCCATGCGATCGCTTCCTCCGGTGCATGTTTATACCAAAGCGTAGAAGGTGGAGGAATAGGAGAATGACCGATCAACCTTGGGATGACAAAGTATTGTCCGACAATCCCTATCGAACATAGATTTGATAGTCTGTGTTCGGCCCGGGGAGCGCACATTGGAAAGAAAGTATTATTAATGCCTTGTGAGATAATTACAATAGGTATCTTATACCTATTAGAGAATACGTATACAGCAGGTGGGACATCCATGTAATGGTCTGGTCCGGTAACTGTTTTCGTACAAGGTATGCTTGCCAACAAATCTCTGACAATTTCTTCGCCGAGTATCTTCCTATAGAAGGGTAGACGAGACTCCAACTCCTCGTACATCTCTTCCCTAACCTGTCTCCATCCTGCTTCAACTGAATAGCCAAGATGTTTTGCGAGTGCATGATATCCACAATGGCCATCCTTAGGAACATCAACAATAGACCAAATGAAATCCTGTATCTCAGGTAGAAAATTTTGAATATATAGACTATATGAATCAGAGAAGTTATCTAAACCATCCGCCGTGACTGCATCGTTCGTTTTCTATTTCTTTCCCCTTCGAATAGTAAGCTTACTCTTTTTCTGCGAAAATACCACACTTTCGATAACCGACTTTGACTCAACTTTCTCTAAATTGCGTTCAATATGTTCAAATAAGGATGGATCTCTATTAGTTGACTCCATCTCCTTTTTTTTTGCTCTACTCATTCTTGAGTGTGGTCTTCCCTTAGGAGTTCAAACAACAGATGGCTCTTGCAATCGAGTTATTGCCGGGACTGCAATTTCTTGGATTTTAACCTCAATGAATTTTCTCTCCGGTTCTGATGCGACACACCACCTTGCATGCAGGAGTTTCACTTGTGGCAAAGAAAAGAAATCATCGTGAACTTCCACCGTCGGCATGATCGACAGCTGTCTCCAACGTTGATCAACAACATCTATTGGAATAGGTATAGATTGACGACGATATTCGTTAATCTCATGTGCACAAGGAAGGCCGAGTGAATGTCGATATGAACAACTGTAAACCTCGGGATCATAACCAACCAACTTCGACCTACCAATCTCCTGAAACAATAAGCCCAAGGCCTTGTGAGATACTACATGGATTAAACCATCCAAGAGGTATTCATGCTTTACAATATTGAGGCTCATCTCAAATGATGCTACAATCTCATTCACCGTGGAAATAATCATCAAATGAATCGATTGCCAAATAGAGACAAAATTACCGATCGATGACCGTAGATATCTTTTTAAACTTAAGTGTGATCCTTCGACCCAGTTCGTAGTGATTGTGCCATAATGCTTTACCATGTTCGTCCATGCTAAGACGAATTATTCTTTATGTGGTTCTAGCCAAGTATCTTTGATATAAGATATGCATGTCGGGTTACTCGTCTCCCACTTTTGTTTGAACATGTACCATGTTGTGTCGTAGCTGTCTGTAGTACTTGTTCGCCATACAAGACTCCAATCACTGTAGAATTTTTCGAAGCGAAGCATGTCGATTTTACCGTCCACATTTTCAAATTTCCTCTTGCATTGAGCTTGGATATTTCGATTTATATGCCAAGTGCATAGTAGTCTATGCACATGAGGAAATACAATATCGATAGCATTTATCAGTGCATATTCTTTGTCGGTAACAAAAACAGAAGGCTCTTTATATCCCATGTAAAAGGATTGTAGTTTCCTCAACGTCCAAGTGTAATCCTCTACTGTCTCACTCTTCATAAAACAAAAAGCGACTGAAAATATATTTTTCGTAGACGTAAACCCAACAATGTAAAAAAGAGGCATCTTGAACTTGTTGGTCTTATATGTACAATCAAGGGCCAACACGTCTGCCAAGGACCGAGCCAAGTGTGTGCAATCAGGATGAGCCCAAAACAATGAAAGGAGTTCATCATTTTGTGGATGTCTTCTATGGTACTCCACGTAGTGATGCTCCCCAAGCAACTTCAATACTTGCTGCATCGCCATTCTTCCTTTCATACTATTACATTTCGCTCTCGCCAAACTATTATAGATCGTCCTCATGGTTGACTTGTTCCCATCTTCTTTTTGTCGCACGGCAGAATAAATTTGTTTGGGTGCAACTCCAGAAAGGAATAGTTCTTCAACCACTTTCTCTCATCCTCCTTCAACGTTGCCACGTAGGCATGACCCGTAAGTGTTTCTGGAATAAGATGATTGTGTATTCCATTCTTAACTTCGATTATTCACTTCACATCTTCTACTTCTACAAATAACACCTTAAATGGACAACCATATTTTCTTGTCCCAACGTTTTTTTTGGAGATTGTTTTCAATAACACCCTTTTTTTACGATGCTGCCTGAACAAACCTCCTCTTTCGCAGCCCAGCTCTACATATTTTCGGCCGCCGAGATCTGATCGATCTTGCAATGACAATGACTATGTTATGTTGTCTTCCAACTTCTCTGCACCAATCTAATGCTTCTTCCTGGGATGCAAATTGAATATCCGTTGAGAATACCTTTTCCACATCAACCCCAATAGCAGGATGTACCACTACATCTGTACGAGGTTGGTCCTATAACCAATATAAAATAATCTAAAAATTAATAACTTCAAATAATTGACAGTTCAAATTAGGACTGTCATAATATTTACAGACTAATGTATTGAGTAGATTGTAAAAAAAATTACAGTCTTTAAGATTCAGGACTGTCACTATTTTGACAGTCCACTTAGTATATAGGATTGTCGAAATTATGACAGTCCTATATTTATATAGGATTGTCGAATTATTGACAGTCCTATAGTTATATAGGACTGTCGAATTTTATACAGTCCTTACTGTCGAAATAGAACTGTCATTTTACGTACCGCACATGCTTCGGAACAACCGACATGTTCTTCAGAAGGACTGGAGTGCATATTTAATGGATTGAATGATCCGACTTCTTCATCGAAAATAATTTCATGTATCGCTCCTACAATAGTCAAATAAAACTAAATATTTTTGTGACAATCGCAAAACTTATTCATCGTATGTTGTCGAAGACATACCGGAAGAATATTCGTTGGACAATCACCAAATCAGAATTTTCTTCCACTTGGAACCACAACTATCAAATTTCAAGATTGGTGTGGGCTAGTTCTAAGTAACTTTGAGGAGTGACAAACTTGTAATTTTTGAAATTTTTTTAATGGACTAGCCCTTAGTAAATTGTGTAGTGTCCTTATCAACGACCTAAAAGAAACGATAGAAGAGAGACGCTATATATATATATATATATATATATATATATATATATATATAGAGAGAGAGAGAGAGAGAGAGAGAACAAAGGAAATGAAGAAAGAAAGAAGCTCAGAGTTCTCCTTACCAAAGTTCAGAGAAAGGGGATGCTTACCAAATGGCGAGGAGAACCGACCGACTCTCCTGAAGTGGGCGTCGGCACGAGGCTCAGTAGAATTGGCTCCGTAGGCGAAGTTAGTAGTGGAGCATGCATCGGCTCCGGGAAGCTCCGGGACCAGGCGGTGGAGAGCAGCGCCGAACTAGATCTGGAGGAGTTCGACACCAACAACGTTCGAACAGTCGGTCAGATCCAGGATTCGGCGGAGACGAGAAACATCGGTCCCGGTCGAAGCCCGACCGGCTCTCCGGGTGTCGGATCAAGCGGGAGGCGGTCCAGCTCCTAGCGGACACGTGCGAAGGACACGGTTAGAGGCACAGATCTGAAAGACACAAGGAGACACGATGCACGGAGACGACTCCGGTCAGGTGGAGCTGGATGGAAACGGCAAGGGGGAAGTCGACCGGAGGCGATTCACGTTGATTCCTGTCACCGAGAAGCTGCAGTAGTTGATACAGACACGAGTTATCGAGAGTAGTGACTGTGTCCGACTCCTGGACGAACCTCGTTCAATCCAAAATGTTTACTCTGGATCGAAGTAGAAACTTATCAAACCAAAGGAAATCCATCGAATGAATTATTCAAGGAAAATACGATATCACCGATCAAGAATTTTGTAAACCACCTGGATCGAAGTCCCGGTGACAAGACGTTCGATGAACCTACGCGTTTAGACTTCCTTGAGCTCGATCGGTCAGGTTTGTTCGAAGTTCTCGCATGCTCTCCGAGGGACGAGAACAAGTCACAGAGTCTGAACTTCTATGAGACATTAGATCGAATAGGTAACAAGCATAACTGAGAAGAAGACTTCTACATAGTTGTGTGATTCTTTAATGATACGACTCCATTTCCAGTTTAGTGAACTCAGTAGTATCAGTGCAGGAACTCAGTGTCAGAGTTCGAGATGGCACAACTGAAGACACTTAAGCAGAGGCTTGACCTTAACCTTAACCTTCAGTGAGCTACCATCCTCTTCATCAATAGCTAAGTCCAGCTGTTAGTCATTCCCATGTCATCATTGCCAGGTCAGCTAACATTGCCAGGTCAGCTAATAGTCAGTTCAGCTAGATAGGTTGGTTATTTCGTTGTAATGAAGCAGTAACTGAGAGTATGTCTATAAATAGGCCAGAGAAGGAGAGGATAGATGGCCAATGAGTAATATTTCCAATTCTCTACTGTAAATGTCTTCTTCTTCTTCCTCACTATCCTAATAAAAATCCTAGAATTTCCAATTCTCCATTGTTTTCCTTTCCCATTTCTGATCTAATCTCTGACAATTCATGACGAATTCCACTTGAAGACCTATGGCGGAAACATGACTCTATCAATTGGTATCAAAGCAGCATATAGATCCCATCATGGAGGTAGCCGAAGATCCAAGCATGAGCTGCCGTGGATCTCTCCATGGATCTCCACTGATTCGAGTTCCAATCCATGGCAAAGCTTGAGTACAAACTTCGGAAGAGTACACAGAGGATCCGAGAAGGAGCTGCAAGGGATCTCCTCGTGGATCACCACCAAATCTTTCGATCATCAATGGCGAGCCCATGGATCCAGTGATGGAGGATCGACTGCAGGCTTTGGAAGGTAGATTCAATCATCTATGTTCTAAATTTGATCGAGTTTTGAAAGAATTATCTCAAATTGGACGAGCTGCTGTTGTTAATCCAATGGGAACAACGGTTGTTCATCATGATTCACCAGTAGCTGCTATAAACAACCCTGTCCATAGCTACAATCATAATTCCTTTGGAAACCCTAATTTCTGTGGAAACCCCCCAAATGCACAACCTCCGCAGCAACAATTTTGGAATATGCAACGACAAGAAGAGATTGAACCGAAGATGTTTGATGAAGTGCCCGTGAGCAAGCTTGGAAGCATGAGTTGGTGTCGCAGGTGCAAAATTCAGTGTGTAACCATGGAGGGATTCGTCCACTCACTGACAAGTGAGCATCAAAACAGGACCATAGCTTCTGTCCGGAGCATCAAGCAAAACCTGCCATCAACCACAAGACACATTAGCCATGGTGATGTTCTGACAGTAAAAAAGTCTTTACCAGAGATGAATCAAACATCAGTCTATTGAGGTTCAGACTTCGATTGATGCAAAGCAACAATGCACAAGTACTGATGCATATGATTCTTCAACTTCTGGTCTTGAAATCAAACCTTATATTGTTGAATCCTCTGAAGCTGCACTATTTGTTGATTTTGTTGCTGCAAGTGAATCTGTAGATCCTGCTTTACGCACTTGAAATTCTGGTCCAATTCCTTCAATCGATTTATCTGTTGCTGGGAAGACTGATGATGCACGAGGAATTGGTCTGCCATTGTCTCTCCTAATCAAGATGAAACCACTTGCTTCAACCTTGAACCTTTATGATATTGCTAATGTGAAAGGAATTGCTGCTGATTTTAGCTACTGCAATATCTCTTCCCAGGTTTTGGACTTCACTTGCCAAATCAGTGGGCCAATTGCTTGAAGGGTGTAGATGCGATTTTCATTCTGTCAGGAGTTCCAAGGAAGCCATATATGGAGATTGATGAGACTATCAGAACCTTTCTACAAGGCTTTCGGTTGTCTGGTGAAGCACAAAAGATTGATCATATCATGGAGAAATTTGCTGAGGGTCTAGTTGATTTGGTTCCAGGTATACATATTCCTTTGGTTCCTACATTTGCTAGCATTACATTACCGGAAGAAGCTTTTCGAGAAAGACTAGCTATTGGATTTCCCATTATTCTTCGGTTCACCATCATGTAGCCGAGATCCCTTTTCATCATGTTCAATCTCTTGTCTTGAAGCTTGTTTGCAGCTGTATTTCTAAGAGTCCAGGACTCGTAGCAATAACTCAAGTTGAAGAAATAGTTCTTGTCTTGACAGAAATTTTAATCAGGCATACAACTGGAAAAATGGGAATGCTTACTGAAACCTTCACCTTGTCATGTTCAACATTTGTAGAAATTTTGATGTCACCATCTGCTATAGGCATTCCAAAAGTAGCAGCACTAGTCAAGAAGGGTTCAGGGAATATGGTATTGTTCTCTTTCTGTACCGCACACATTCCCAATTTTCTAATGCTATATTCTCTCTACCTACTGAAAGAAGCACCCATATATAGTCTTCAAGTAAACTCCAATACAAACCATGACAACTTTGAACCGGAGAAAAACATTATTGAAACCTGTGCGACCTATCTCTTGCCTTGGCTTGAAAAGGATAAGAAAAGGAGGAGGAGGGAGTAATACTAGATGTGCTTGGAAAATTTCATCTGATCTTGCTCAGAGGTTTCGAAGTCCAAATAAAGAAGTTTGCTGAGGCTCTTGTTCCTTCATCTGGGTTCAGCTTGTCCTTTGGATGCTTGGGTCTATTTCCCACTGATGAGTTGAAGTCAAGAATATATTTAACGCTCAGTTCTATCTTCGATAAAGCTTTAGACCTTGACTTTGGACAGCCTGTCAGTGATACCATCTCCTTGATAATGCAGGCATTTGACTGAACCAAAGGTTTTGCAAACCAAGAAATTTCCCCTGGATCCCATAAAACTTGCGTCATCGGGCTCGTAGCAATACGCTGGTCCTGTGACCCAAGTTTGGTTCGATTCTGAGAACGTTGACAAAATCGCGTATCGTGGGCCCCACGGCTCCACTTGACGGGCGATTTTGTGATCAGCTCATCGAAATTCAATTCTGGAAGTTCCATTGGGTTCGTATCATCGTTCTGGACTTGTTGACACTAAGTTTGACAAATTTGGAGACCATTGGTTCTGACACATTTTTCGGTGTGAAGCGGGCCACATATGGACCCTGCTTTGACCAGAAACTGTCATTTTTGCCCCTGTGTCCAAATTGGACTCAAGGACAGGCGTTTCTAGCTATTTGATATTTTCTGAATTTGATGGTGATGTTTATTTCAGTAACCGGAGGACTACCTGCAAATCCCGCTGCTGCCAGAGCTACAGTTGGAGCCAAAATCCCAGGCAAATGTACCTTGCCAAACCATGCAGATCTTGTTACATATTTTCTTGACTTGTTTATATATTGTTGTACATGCTTAACCTAGGACCGTGTGACTTTACTTAGCGTCCGATTAATAGTCAGGTGCCAACACCGTACGCGGAGTTGTGTAATATCACCTAGAGATGGATATCGACACCTTTTACATTCTCGTGCTTGCATTATCAAGTACGTTATACCCAGGACACCTGACACTATTCATGAGATAGAATTTTCTTGAAATATTTATGGTGATTCTGTATAGGTTACATGATTTGTGACATAAATATTATATTCATAACTAATTATATGACTTGTTGCATTAGTTTTGATCTTACGTGACATGGACATGAGACATCGTGAACTGTAATGTGAGATTACATTGGGTGGGGAGAGATTTACCGTACAAAAGGCTGATTATATATATATATATATTACTTTACTGGAAGTGCCTTAGACTCTGACACAGAGCTTTGGTACCGTATTGGCCCTTCGAGAAAATACTGCTATGGGTTTCCCCGACACAGATCATATAGTAGTCTCAGCCTGAGTATGACTAAAACTCTCACTTGCATATCACTTAGCTGGTTATATAGTTTACCCTATTGTTTCATTTATTGCTGCACTGTAAATTATTTAGGAATGAGTTATTTTGCACCTTGCTATGTCCCCTGAGGACCTGGATCCGGATTATGTCCCCAGGATTAGCAGACGAGATCTATCCCGAGGTATACGGGATCGGAGCATTAGCAGGAGCAGAAGCAGGAACAAGTGCATACTTTGGAGCAGAACCAGGAACCGAGGACGAGATGATTGCAGAGGATTTCTCCTGAGTATATGTTTCTTCTATGCTCAGTCTTGATGCAATTAAACTCTTATAATTCTTGTTTAATGAACAGTTGTAACAGACTTATTATCGGGTTGTTCTCCGATTTTATTTACTTGTGACTAATGATGTTTTATTTTCTTTTGTTGTTAATTGATGTATTCATTCTGTGGATGAGATTAGTAGACCCTTATTGTTGTATTACAGCTTAAGTATGCCCCGATGGATCCATTAAATTGGGTTTGTCCATCGGTGTGTGCTGCTGGCCATTGCCACGTGTCTTGTCCCTCGATATTTTGGGACTGGGGCATGACATGGTTTTTGTGGTGGCCCATGCAGGTCAACGACTAAATTGCTTCGGTTTCAACTTAGGGACCGAGCAAGCCTGCAATAAGAATAGGATAAGGATCTCATCCTCTATATCGGATTCAAATTAAATTTTTGACTTGCATCCTGCCTTGATTCCTGTGCGCCTCTTATAGTTTACTTTTGATGCAGAGTAATGGAATCACGAGCAAACGACGAAACTCCAGTAAGAACACCAATAGGTGTTGTAGCCACCTACGGAGAAGATGAAGTGACGCCATTGAGTGAAGATCCCTTTACTCACCTAAGCAGCCAAGCAGATCAGCATGCTTCTAGATTTCGGCGTGATGACATCCCACCGCCTCCGCAGTTCATTCCACCAATGCCTGTTTTCCCACCAGGACAAGTCATGGATGGGCAGCAAATGATCCAAATATTTTATGCAATGATGCAAGCCCAGCAGCAGGTTCAACAAGAGGCTCAACGTCACGAGGCGGAGAACTTAAGGCACAGCCTAGTAAACTGCATTGGAGCAGGCCAACCTACCAGCTCGACGGCCATTGACGGGCTCTATCACCGATTTCTGCCAGCTGAAGCCCCGTACCTTCTCAGGCAAGGAGGAGCCCACAGAAGTTCATGAGTGGCTCACCAACACTCAACATCAATTAGAAGCAGCTGAGCTTCCACGGGAAGGTTGGATGACTACCGTCAGAATGCAATTGACGGGCAACGCACATCACTGGTGGCTATCTGAGGAGAGACGGCTCGGACCAGACCAAGTTACTTGGGAGGAGTTCTCCAGACTCTTTCAGGAGATGTACATTCCAGCTATCGCTCGATCAGAACTGCGGGACAAGTTTAATCGTCTCACTCAGGACAGTATGACAGTGGAAGAGTACAACGCGGAATTCATTCGTCTGAGTCGCTTCGCCCCTACCTTGATCCCGACAGAAGAAGAGAAGGCTGAGAAGTTCTTCGGCGGACTAAACTTTGAGCTACAAAGAATGATCGGATCCGTTGCACCTACTTCGTACACGGACGTCCTTGCTGCAGCTCGACGTATAGAGCGTGTCACCAGGCGAGAGTCCAACCTGAAGAGGCCTCTCACATCAGCACCAGCCAGAGCACCGCATGGAGAAGCTGCAAAGAAACCTCACCTGCATCAAGCACCACAGGGAGCTGTATCCAAATCCCTAACTCTTCCTACTTGTCACTACTACGGCAAGATAGGCCATATTGAGAAGGAGTGTAGACGTAAATTCGGATTATGCTTAGCTTGTGGATCCAGACAACATGCAGTGAGGGACTGCCCTGAGCGTAGAGAAGGAGCACCAATGGTAAGCCAACAAGCTCTACCAGCACCAGGAGGATATCAACCAAGGCTACCCTTGGCACCTCGAGCAACACCCTTCCAGCAAACCCAGCTATAGCGCCCCGTTCCTCCGGTACGGGGAGCGCGGCTAAGAAACACAAGATGGTATCGTTCGATCGGGATAGATTGAAACAAGAACTCGTCCTCGTTATGGATCTGTTTCTTCGGAATCGATTCCCATATTCAGTTGACCGTGCCCCCGGGATCGACTTAGCGGCAGAGTCAGGAGGGACCTCTCCGCTGTTATCTTTTATTGCCTCGAATTTCGATGTCGCTTGTTGCTTTCGTGCTTTGAGTTGGTTTTGGATTTTCTTGGGTTTTCTTGAACGGTTTTGATGATTTTATTATTTTCGTTCATTGAATTGCACTTCAATTTCAAGATTGGAAAGAGAGGAAGAAGTATTGATCGAGCTGTTCGTGCAATGCAGGTGAACGAGCAGTAGGCGGCTTACGAACGGAGTCGTGAAGCGCCTCTTTCCTTCTCCCTTCCAACTACTAGGTGAGTGGCTACCATCCCGATTAGCTAACCCTGCTTCCAAGTCTTCACACCAAAAACTCTTGCATTCTTGTTGCCCCGATCAGACGATACCAAGTAATAATAAAAGATACCAAGATAAAAAGAGAATAGACTTGGATAATACTGCTTGTCAATCAAACTTGTGAACGGTTACTTACCTGCATGCTTGTTCATTTGGAATATTTATCATATGCATAAATACAAGTTAGAATGTTTGCTCTTCTTTAAGTTGTGCTATGAAAAGAGCTTATCCTGAATGAAATATACTGAACCGAGAGGCTATGCAACTGAATCATAAAATACTGCTTGTCTTGTACTCGTGTTGCCTCAATTGCATGAACTGTTGCCTTAATAAATAATCTTGATTCGATCACGGACAACTTGTGCACAAGGTCTTAGTTCCTGCGGACGGTCGCTGGGGCACTGGCACCGATCCGATCCGGACGGAACTCCTGAATAGTCGCCTGTATCGGATGGAATGACTTGTGACGCCCCTGTTCATTGCGTTACTTGTTATTTCATTCATGTACTATGCCCCGTCCATTATGGCATCCCGCCAGTGATCCCCTGTATATTTAAACCTGTTGCAAACTAACTTGTGTCTTCGTTGCAGGGAAAGCAAGGTAAGTATTGTGCAGGTCGTTCAGACGAACAGGTAAAAGTCATCGAACGGTGACAAGTTTATTTCAGTAAATTCTATTTGCTGGTTACTTGTAAATGAACTAAGGCAAGATAGAAACCCACAAAATATGCATGCTTCATTAAAATAATGTGTTGATTGGTATAGTTCGGTTAGCTCACCTTCACCAGTATGTTTCGATATACTGACCCTCGTTGAAACAGGTTCTCCGCACTAAGGCGAACCGAGCGAGGAGCCGAAGTCGTCTTCTCGATCCAGTCTAGTTGTTGGCGCATCCTGATCACGCTGCATTTTGATGTACTTGAAAAAGGAGCTTGCAACTCTTCATACACAATTGTAGCTCCGTGGCAAAGCTGTCCTCCATCCCGGAGGTCTATACATTTTGAAGTTTAGTAAAGGGATGTAATGTACAGGACTGCTATCTCATTTTGAGTCAACCTTTTGTAAGCCCGTGCGGCATATTAGCTGACTCGTTCAAGAGTTTGTAATAGATGTTCATTATCAATAAAGAGATTTTTTCCATGTTTCAAATCTGTGTTTCAATTTATCTGCGTACTCTGAATATGTGCTCGTTATGCAAAATACTTTAGCCTTGTGCGGGCGCAACCCCAGGCCAGCACGGCATCACGATTCGAGGGACGCCCCAACAATTCCAAGGAATCGGGTCGTGACACCAGCAACAGCAGAGGGCACCACCTCAAGGACGCGGACAGGCTTTTGCAATGACTTTGGAGGACGCCCAGACTCTTGGAGTAGCTAATGCGCATAAGTTTTCATAGTTGTCTGTTTCTAGTATTGCTGTAGCTAGTGCCTATTGGTTCGTGACCTTAGCCTTAACCTGGTAGTTTTGAACTTGCTAATAATTGATAGCCTATTGATAACCTAGTATGTTTTATAAGTGATAACCTAGTTTTTCTAAACTGTAGTTTTTCTTTCTTCTGGAAATTGCATAACTTCCATTTGCTTAGGGAAATAATTCCCTATGTGTTTTTGTTTAAACTCGCATCCTTGATTCTCCTTAATCGTGTTGTGCTACGAACAATGTTTGCAATCGTGTCATCTTTGTTGACCAGTTATTCTTTGATTGCGAGGACGCAATCCTCTTAAGAGGGGTAGATTATAAACCCCCTGATTTTTCAGGAATTTTAAAATTAATTTTTCACAAATTTCTGAAATTTTTTTGGTATTTTTAACTAATTAAAATTAAGGAATTTTGAAATTAAATGATTTTTAAATGATGTTAAATAATATTAAAATACTATGAAAATAATATTTTTATGTGTAAAATAAAAAATTAGACATAGGGTAATTTTCTGGAAATTTATTGGATCCCGAAAATATTTTTAAAGACCTAGAAACTAAGTTTTAATTAACCCTAATTAAACCCTAGAAATAAACCCGGTTTATTTCAAAATAAACCAAACCAACCCGAATCGGACCGGATCGGTCTAACTGAACCGAACCCAATTCCTAACGGGTCGGGTCGGACCCAAACCCGACCCGAAAACCCGAAACCCAACCCGCCTGCTACAGTACCCTTCCCTGTAACTGACCCCGACCCCTCGTCTCCCCTCCGCTGGCCGACCCGCCGTGGTGCCTCGCCTCCCAGCCGCTCCGGCTCCCCCGCGTAACCGTCGCGTCTCCCCCGCTCCTCCCAGCGCCGTCGTCTCTTCCACTCTCGCACCGGCCGTCCGTCCGCCTCCCTCCCTCGCCCTATAAAACCCGCTCCGCCTTCCTCTCCTCCGCTTTTCTCCTTCCCCCGCCACCGTCGAACTCTCGCCTTTCTCCTTCCTCCGCCCTGAACCCCGCCGTAGCCGACGTCCAGTGCCGCCTCGAGCTCCAGCCGCCTCCAGCTGTGGCAGATCCCGATCGACCTTCACCCGAGAGCCGCCGTGTCAGCCCCGGCCGCCGAGCGCCTCCGCCTGAGCCGCCTCCAGCTGAGATGCCTCCGGCTGAGCACCTCAGCCCTAGCCGCCACCAGCCCCGGCCAGCTCCGGCAGCCTCCAACAGCAAAACCCTAACCCTAGCCGTGCCTAGGTGTGTCGTGTCGTCTCGCGGACACGAGAAATCCAGTTCTGCGTAGCCCTATTCAGGTACCCTTTTCTCTCTCCTCGTTGTCCCATTTTTCGTTCCGTCTATTGTGACGCGAATCCTGCGTGACCCTCTCGATGTCCGTGCAACCCGCTCGGTGTGTCGCGTCCTGTGGTGATCGCGAACTGCGATCCAAAAGCAGAAAAATAAACACCCCATTTCTCCCGGAACTGAGTGCTCCTCGCCAAACGGGACGACTTGGTCTCGTGCGGTCTTCACCGAAAGGTGTGCGCCGTTGATACAGACGTGCGAGATTTCGCATAAGTTGATTTGGATGTGCGTGCACACCGGAATCAACGCGTATCCGCCGACAAACCCCCGTATCGGCCATTTGGAACTCGTTGTAACTTTGTGTACACACGTCGGATCAAAACGAAACTTGCGCCATCGGGCTCGTAGCAATACGCTGGTCCTGTGACCCAAGTTTGGTTCGATTCTGAGAACGTTGACAAAATCGCGTATCATGGGCCCCACGACTCCACTTGACGGGCGATTTTGTGATCGGCTCATCAAAATTCAATTCTGGAAGTTCCGTTGGGTTCGTATCATCGTTCTGGACTTGTTGACACTAAGTTTGACGAATTTGGAGACCATTGGTTCTGACACATTTTTTGGTGCGAAGCGGGCCACATATGGACCCCGCTTTGACCAGAAATTATTATTTTGCCCCTGTGTCCAAATTGGACTCAAGGACAGGCGTTTATAGCTATTTGATATTTTTTGAATCTGATGGTGATATTTATTTCAGTAACCGGAGGACTACCTGCAAATCCCGCTGCTGCCAGAGCTACAGTTGGAGCCAGAACCCCAGGCAAGTGTACATTGCCAAACCTTGCAGTTCTTGTTACATATTTCCTTGACTTGTTTATATATTATTGTACATGCTTACCCTAGGACCGTGTGACTTTACTTAGCGTCTGATTAATAGTCGGGTGCCAACATCGTTCGCGGAGTTGTGTAATGTCACCTAGAGATGGATATCGACACCCTTTACATTCTCGTGCTTGCATTATCAAGTACGTTATACCCAGGACACCTGACACTATTCATGAGACAAAATCTTCTTGAAATATTTATGGTGATTCTGTATAGGTTACAGGATTTGTGACATAGACATTATATTCATAACTAATTATATGACTTGTTGCATTAGTTTTGATCTTACGTGACATGGACATGAGACATCGTGAACTGTGACGTGAGATTACATTGGGTGGGGAGAGATTTACCATACAAAAGGCTGATTATATATATATATATATATATATATATATATATATATATATATATATATATATTACTTTACTGGAAGTGCCTTAGACTCTGACACAGAGCTTTGGTACCGTACTGGCCCTTCGAGAAAATACTGTTATGGGTTTCCCCGACACAGATCCTTTAGTGTTCTCAGCCCGAGTATGACTAAAACTCTTACTTGCATATCACTTAGCTAGTTATATAGTTTACCCTATTGTTTTATTTATTGCTGCACTGTAAATTATTTTGGCATGAGTTATTTTGTACCTTGCTATGTCCCCTGAGGACCTGGATCCTGATTATGTCCCCAGGATTAGCAGACGAGATCTATCCCGAGGTATACGGGACCGGAGCATTAGCAGGAGCAGAAGCAGGAACAAGTGCATACTTTGGAGCAGAACCAAGAACCGAGGACGAGGTGATTGCAGAGGATTTCTCCTGAGTATATGTTTCTTCTATGCTCAGTCTTGATGCAATTAAACTCTTATAATTCTTATTTAATGAACAATTATAACAGACTTATTATCGGGTTGTTCCCCAATTTTATTTACTTGTGACTGATGATGTTTTATTTCCTTTTGTTGTTAAATGATGTATTCATTCTGTGGATGAGATTAGTAGACCCTTATTGTTGTATTACAGCTTAAGTACGCTCCGATGGATCCATTAAATTGGGTTTGTCCATCGGTGTGTGCTGCTGGCCATTGCCACGTGTCTAGTCCCTCGATATTTTGGGACTGGGGCATGACAACCGGCTACCCCGATCTCCAAGGGCCCCATGCATCATAGAATCACCCTGCTAGGTAAGGGCTCCATGACTGACCAAGTTTACGTGCTGCGGCACTTTACAAGACAAGTTTATGTTTATAAGACAACTTTATGATTCACAAGTTTAAGTTTATGTTCACAAGCTTTAGTTTATGCGCACAAGCTCGAATTTTTGTTTATGACAAATAACAAGTTATGTTGTAGTGATGTTGAATGTGCATTTAATTTTACTCGACAAGCGTACCCTTGGTCATCTGGGTTAACTGCAGTGCCGGTGGTAGCGATATTCTTCAAAGTATATATTTGTTAGTAACTAGGTTTGTGATAACCCTAGTTAGTTAATTATAGTAAGGCGTAGAGCTGTTTGGCCGTGCGATGAATGATGTTACTTTTATTATAGCTCGCTCTTCTAGTTTTTTTTCTTTCGGTGCGTGGCTAGCGTGCTAAGTTCTTCATTGGTGAAGGTCTGCAATCCCGGTCCTTATTTGGTTTAAGGGTTGTGGTCCCGATCCAAAGTAGTTCCTTTGTCCTCTTACCGCTCGTCGCCTTACTTTTCTTTATAGCACTTGTTATTAGTTCTTCCAGTATATTTTGAGACAAGTACATTGGTACCGTATAAGTCTCGACTCACTTTTATTCTTATGTCTCTTTTCTGCTAATGTTATGATATGTTTGGTCTATCACCTTGAGCTCCTTTGTGGTACTTGTTGCTTGGGGTTCTGATCCCACTAGTTTCGTATGGCCAAATTACGCCAAGGAGAACCAGGATTTACCGTACTTCCAGCAAGATGGCTCGTACTCGTAGGACTATGGCCGAAGCTCGCGAATGAGTTTTCTTCCTCCACCCCTCATGGTGTTATCTCATTTTGTAGTATTTTAGCAAGAGACTGTGTGAGCCCTTTATTTTGAGATTACTTCTCTGATTCGGTCAACATGATGTATATATTAGACCATGGCTGGTATATTTGATCATGTATAATAATACTCTGCTAGTGCAGCATTTTGTATTCACTAACTTCATGACCATTTGTGGTATGTAATTTGGGATGCCTTTTTACTTTATCATATGATATACTCTTGTACTTGTGTTGATGGATTGAGATACTAGGATTTGTCGGCCTTAGGACTGACGTCATAGCATGCTAGAGTTCATCCATATGTCTTCTAGACAACCTTAACACATTGCGGCTTACTTCGGTATTCTGTAAGGTACGGTTGGCCATGTCAGTCCTAGTATTTACCTAGTATTCTGGGAGCGGAACGTGACAAGATTTTAGTGGTGGCACATGTATATCTATTTTTAGACTTGTGGGAGGTCTCATCTTGTTAAAATCTCAATCCTGTATAATCTTCGATTGAACTCCACTTGCAACATGTACCTCTCGCTTTCCTTGAACTTCAAACTTGCTTGACATGATTGTTCCATTCTTGTCCCTTGTTGATTTTTTTGTGTCCTTATCCTTCAGGGACACCCCACCTGCTTCTCTTTCTAAGGGTTCCGTATCACCGATAACTCCAGCAGATCCAGTAGTAGGCCAGGGCCCGATTCCGTCATTGAATCAAGGGCAAGCATCAGTAGCTTTTCATCAGCCGGCTCCGCAATGCATACCTGACTAGCACAATCAGCTCCACCAGTCTTGCGGGGACGACCAGTTCAGCCGCTCCACCGTTCATACCAGTCCAGCCAGCCCAGATAGTACCACCAGTTATCCCAGTACAATCAGGGCCGACAAGCTCGTCGACCATGTTAGAGATAATCCAAGCCATGATGATGGTACAACAACAACAACAACTCTAGTTTCAGCAACAAGTGGTCCAACTCTGCTAGCTTTTTCAGTAAGGACAAGAATAGACCAACACTACTCTTTGCCAGGGAGTTAGAGTAGCACTCGATAAAAGTGGACGTTATACTCAAAACTCGGCGACCAATGTTAGTCACATGCGCCCAACCATGTTCCTCGCCACGAAAGATGCAGTTTCAGTAGATTCTTGACTCCAGGACTTTAAGGCCATCCTTGATGCAACCAAGACCCTAGATGATGAGAAGCTAGCAGTCGTAAAGCTACAATTATCATATCTTATCCGAGATTGGGTGGACATCACAAAAAATGGCGCTTCCGAAGCCCATTGACTGGCAGACGTTCAAGGAGCGCTTTTAGGAGAAGTATTTCCACACAACCATCAAGTTTTAGCTCCAACACCAGTTAATCAACCTCTGCCAGAACACAAGATCGGTCGACCAGTATGTAGCTGAGTTTTGTCGACTTAGCCGATTTGCTCCTCATATGGTAGCTTCCTATGAGGATCGAGTAAAGATATTATAAGCAAGGGTTACATCTAGAGCTTCAGCAGTTTATGGTGTAACTATACCACCTACGAGGAAGTACTCAGGGCAGCTCGTTCCCAAGAACTCGTCGGCTAGAGGTTAGTAGCAAGGACCGGAGGCCAGAAGAGGTCACACTTATCCATGAGAGGCATCTATATTCAGTCATCACCTCCAACACCAACAGTTAGGACTCCTCGTCCGCCAGCAACTTCAACCTCTACAGTAACCTCAGTACAATCTACCAGGCAGTCTGTATCACCAGGATGCAGCCACTGTAGCAAGCTAGGGCATACCAGAGATCAGTATAGGAGGGCCAACGTCCAGTGTCTCAGATGTGGGGCATCTGACCATATGATTGGTTTATGTTCGCTTCTGTATCCAGAGGCTTCTTTAGTCCGACAGTTACCAGCTCTGCCTCGGACAGTGATTGAAGGCCCACGGGACCATCATTAGCAGTTCGACCACTAGCCCAACGTCCTCTCTCGACGCAGACCCAGCAGTTCCAGCATCAACGTCTGGTGCAGTATGCGCAAGTCCAACCAGCAAGATAGAACCAGCTGCAAGTTAGAGCCACAGTCCCTAGACGTTGGCCTGACAAAACATTTGGCAACCTAGAGCAGTTGAAGCCGAAGGTGATATAATTGTGGGTAAATTTTTTGAGCTCTCTTTAGCTTTTCTTATTCTTGGGTTCTTGTCGAACGATCTCGTTTTCCGTCGCGTTCGAAATACGATAGTCGTTTCGATCCTTTCGTTGAGTAAAGCCGAGTTTTTATCCTACTCTTTCTCACTGTATCTCGTGGTGCGTAATGTCTGTCATGTGAACCGACTGCGATACGTCCTAGATTAGAGTCATGTCCTTGATAAGATCATTGGTATCGATTTACCTCAAGGCTTGGCTCTTGTCCATTTGTGTGAGTCAGCATAGGAAAGCGATGACGAGTTTATATTTGACTGACTCAGGGGTATATGTATCCATATGCCTCCATTTTTCTGTGTGTTATTTTGTGCATTTATTCATTAGTTATTTTTTGTAGTTATCTTTTGATTCAGTTACTCGCTTAGTATGATCTTTTGATTTGTGGCATGTGATTTTTTGAGCTTTCTCGTGTGTTCTAGCTCGACTAGCCTTGGTGAAATTTTGAGGACAAAATTTTTCTAAGGAGGGTAGAGATGTCACACCCGATTACTGATTTGATATTACTTGAATTTCTTGAATTTAATTTTTTCTGATAATTTTTTCTTGCTGTATTTCTCAGTGTTGGTTCATGTCATTTTATTTTTTGTTACTTTTTTCTTGTTGTTGAGAGAGAGAGTACCCGAGACCAGTAGAATATCCATTGTCATTGCCATAGACCCGGTTGAGGATCTGCATGTAGAATGAACACCTGATTCGACTCATTTGATTGAATCCATGACTAAACCATCTTTCTCTCCTCTTAGTATATATATGAGTATTTCTCTCTGCTTACTCATTTTCTTATTTCACTCTTCTTGATTCCTTCTTCCTCCTCCCCTTCAAGCTTCCTCTCGCCAAATCCTAACCCTAGGGAGAAGTTGCGGAGACTTGGACCGTGAGAGGTAGAGGCTAGGAGCCACCCAAGGCAAATACATCTTGCTCAATGGGGAAGCCTTGATTTTTTTATATTTTTTGTTTTAAAAATGTATTTAATAGAAAATGTTCTCTTTGAGTTGCTGATCATATTTAGTTCTTAGAGTTTTTGATTTTGATGTATAGATTTGCGTAGATCTGAGTTTTAACTTAGGATTTTATATGGGTTCCATGTGTTTTTCCTTGGTTTGATCTATTAAAACTTATTGTTTTCTAAAACTAGTTGTTCTATTTAATGGAGCTTTCCATTTTGAGCATTTTGGCTTTTGAATCGCTTAATTTGGAGTTAAATTAAAGTTTTTATGGCCAAAATAAAATTTGGAACTTTGTTCTCGGACCTGTCTGGCAGGGACGATGAACAGTGCCGCACAGCAGTGTGCCGCACATGAATTTTTATGCTGTAGTAGCTGTACCATACATGAAGTTTCATGCCGTAGCAATGCGCCGCGTATTGATGCATCACGCATCAATTTCTTGCAGTGCGTAGTACGCGTCGTATGGAGTTTCATGCCGCAGCAGCGCGCCGCGCATGAAGTTTCATGATGCAGCAGTGCGCCTCACGCATCAACCCTTGCTGGGCGCATCAGTGGCCGTGCGCATCAATCCTTGCCTCACAGTGCGCCGAGCATGGATTTTTTTGTTGCAGCAGTGCGTCGCGCACAGAATTCATGCCGCGCGCAGTGCGCTGCACGCATGGTGACCCAAATGCCTGTTTTTGCCAATTTGAGCTATTTTTAGATTGAATCTTGCAAAACTCAAAACATGAAAGTTGTAGATCTCTATCTTGTCTTTCCAAATATTTTTGAATCACCCCATTTGGAGTTCATATGTGAGAGTTATCCTCAATTTACTATAGTTTATCATTTTTTCTAATGCATAAACTGTTTTAACCCAGTTGAGTATTGGAGCATAGCTGGATATTGTGCTTCCCTATATTAACATATGCTTTTGATTCTCACGATACCGTGGAAATGGTTGTGTATTATAATTTATTGCATTTTGGCATCGGGCAATCGAGTGTGAGTATTGCCCCATGTATCGTGTGTCGCGGATACGATAACTCGTGAAAAGCTCGTACTCGTGACTCGTTATTCTAGGAAGTTCTCAATTGCCCATTACTCGAGAACATGAAATAATTTAGAAATGATTAAATAAGATAAGATTTACCTAGATCATTAGGAGGGAAAAATATTGCGCTACTGGCTATCCCGGTCTCCAAGGGCCCCATGCAGCATAGAATCACCTTGCTAGGCAAGGGCTCCATGACTGATTAAGTTTACGCGTACTGCGGCACATTACAAGACAAGTTTATATTTATAAGACAAGTTTATGTTTCACAAGTTTAAGTTTATGTTCACAAGCTTTAATTTATGCTTACAAGCTTGAATTTCTGTTTATGACAAATAACAAGTTATGTTGTAGTGATATTGAATGTGCATTTAAGTTTACTCGACAAGCGTATCCTAGGCCATCCGGGTAAACTGCAATGCCGGTTGTACCGATATTCTTCAAAGCATGCATTTGTTAGTAACTAGGTTTGTGATAACCCTAGTTAGTTAATTATAGCAAACAGTAGTGCTGTTTGGCCGTGCGATGAATGATGTTACTTTCATTATTGCTCGCTCTTCTAGTTTTTTTTCATTCAGCGCGTGGTTAGGGTGCTAAGTTCTACTTTGATGAAGGTTTACAACCCCGGTCCTTATTTGGTTTAAGTGTTGTGGTCCCGATCCAGAGTAGTTCCTATGTCCTCTTTTCGCTCATCGCCTACTTTCCTTTATAACACTTGTTATTTGTTCTTCCAGTATATTTTGAGACAAGTACATTGGTACCGTACAAGTCTTGACTCACTTTTATTCTTATGTCTCTTTTATGCTAATATTGTGATATGTTTGGTCTATCACCTTGAGCTCCTTTGTGGTACTTGTTGCGTCGGATTTTGACTCCACTAGTTTTGTATGGCCAGCTTACCCCGAGGAGAACCAGGATCCACTGCACTTCCATCAAGATGGCTCGCACTCGTAGGACTGCGATCGATGCTCGCAAGTGAGTTTCCTTCCTCCACCCCTCGTAGTGTTATCTTATTTTGTGGTATTTTAGCAAGAGGCAGTGTTAGCCCCTTATTTTGAGATCACTTCTCTGACTTCGGTCAACATGATGTATATATTAAACCATGTCTGGTATATTAGATCATGTATAATTATACTCTGCTAGTACAGCATTTTGTCGATGTTCGATCGGAGGAGACAATCTGAAGCCTGTTCGTCATCGTCGAAGAATGTCGACATGCACGAAGTCCCGAGGCAGCATTGAGAAGTGTCTCTACGGAGTCGCCGGTGAAACTCGGCCGTGGCGAGTGGTGCTCGAACCGTCGGAGGGGACAACTCGTCGGGATTCGCCAAGCTCAAGACCGAAGGAGGCTTCGGCATTGCCAGAGCAGGAACAACTTCTCATCGGAGCGCCATGACCAAAGCTCAAGTTAGAAGCTCAGCTGAGACGAAGAAAAGAAGAAGGAGAAAGGAGAAGAAGAAGAAGAAGAAAGGAATCAGTTTCATTCTGTAACCGTTTCTTGATTATGAAAAATGGGCGAGAAAGGAAAAAAGGTTTGAAAAGAATAGTGCTCTTTCTCTTAGAATAAGAAAAATGGGTTTGGGCCGAGAGGGACTGGGCTATAATGAAAATGATTGGAAAAGAAGATTTAATTAGTATGAACCATATTTATAGATGCTAATGGAAACTTCTAGATTCTCAAATTAAACACATGGTTAATAGGTTGAAGTTTGTTAGAGGTTGATAGGGAATGACTTGGGAAGAATATTCAAGATAACTTAATTGATCACATATTTTAAAAAAAAAGTATCTTATTATCTAGAAGTTTCCTTCCAACTATATTTACCATTGATGCCCTAACTAATTAGAATTAATTCCTGTAAGAAATTTCTTTTTTTTAGAAATAATATTGAAGACAGAAAATATTTTATTTAAAAAATTTGGGAACGGAAGTCACAGGGAGTCTCGATGCCATATAGACAGGAGCAAAGGGTAACTCCTCGTCATTATCATGATGTTCACCCCTTCTCCTAGAACGTTGTCTAGTTGGCAAGGTGTAATGCAATCGGTCAAACACGACCCGTTTAGTAGTAGATGGTTTAATTTCTTTTGAACAACAACAACTGATTACAATATTATGATAGCGGCAATGGTGCTCGCTTGGAAGTGCCATCGTAAAAACATAACTTTCCCTTTCTTTATGCTTTTGCGTAAGTACATTGCGTAAATCAGAGAGAGGAAGAGAGAGAAGAAGCAGGCGCATTCTGTCTCTATACACATAACTTTGTGCGCAAATCTGGCACATTGTGCGCACAATCAGCAGCTTCAGGACGGGCTGCGCACAATCTTCCAACTACTATATGCATAATTTTGATGTGCGAGAGAGGACCCTTCTCTGCTGACTTCTTTGGTGCGTGCATGTAGAAGTCAGGACGTGGTATGTCAGGATTCCCTTTCTGCGTATTTCGTGGAGTTCAAAAAGCTCTTTTTCCACTTCTGCTCTAGGAGGCAGAAAGTGTGCGCTGTCACTTCTTTTCCTACATACTTGTTTCGACAACAGAGTCCATGCTTGAGTTGTCTTGCATATTGCACTGAACATACAGGGACTTAGTTGTTTGAGCATTAGCAAGCCCCTTGGCATCCTATCGAATTCCTCTGCCAAGGAATAGTTGACTCATCCCCAGTTTGTTATTGCGAGAACGTCACAGTTTCTTCCCCTTAGTTGGCACACTGGCTTGGCTATAGGTGTTGTCCACTAAGTCACGGACTGGGGAAGGAAGAGAAGTACTGTCATTGAGTGACTTCTCTGTGGCAGAAATTAACAGCCAAGTCTTGCGGATTCTCCTTGGCTTGGTTGCCGATGAGAGGCTCAAGCAACCTCTAGACAATATCTCTTCGTAGGCCTGTTGGTCGAACTGGACCACCAACGTCTTCTGCGTTGTACCAACCACTGCCGTGTCAAGTTGAGCCACCACCTTTTCGTCAGAGGAGAAGGTCGTCCCTAGCAGAGTCGCCGTTTTGTTTGCCATAAACAAAAGTTGTACTAAACTTTTATTACAAACTTAAGAAAGAGTACAAAAATTCTATACAAGAATCTAAGTACAATAATATGGAAAAGTATTAGCTATAGAGATCTGATCTGCGGTTAATCACTTTACTCCTTGGACTACTAGACACAAGAGAAAGAAATGCAAAATCTCGAGCACTAGAGAATTTAGCAGCAATATGGCTCTGGCAACCAGCACAAGACCTATGTTTTTCTGGAATGATACTGATTCTACATTTATAACTCCCAAAATCATGCGCGCACAAAATGATAATTTACACTGTGTTTTTCATTTTGTGCGTGCATATATGGACAACCACTGCCCACGTTCTGCTTAGTGCGTACAAATCAATGAGTGTGCACAAATCAATGAGTGCGCACAAATCAATGTCAGCTTGACACGTGGCAATCAATATAAGAAAAGTTGGGTTGTGGGACAACTGTCTGTATACGTTCTTCGAGAATTACGACATTGAATGGACGCAATCTCCTTGTGTCATGACCCACACCCAAAAATTGGCATGAGCCGTGGGTACGTCCAGCCTACGCCGCAGCATCGGCGGTAGAACGCTGTCTAGGTCTCAAGACTAACAACATAACTCATCCTGTCAAATGTCTCAACTCCATAGGGAGGACAATGATATACATGAATCAACAGTTTATAATATACTCAATCACAAGATTATTGGAAAGTAATGGCACAATGAGATATAAGGATAGAGAGTACTGACATAAGTCTAGCACAAATATAAATACATCACAAGTCTAGAGTCTAGATGTCCACCAAAAGGCACAACAATAATACAACCCAAATCTCAGTTCTAGAACAATAATACATAAATAAGACAGTCTAAATGCCTGTAGGTGGTATCTCCTTTAAGATGGGTAATTCCTCTGGAATTTCTGGTATAAAATCTCCCTCTATTCCCGGGCCGTAGTGGGTAGGACAGAAGTCCTCCAAGTCCTCTGAAAATGTTATCCAGTTAGGATTGGAGCGAAGCACAAACACTAAACAGCAGTTTCATTTATGTTGACAAAAGCTATAAAACAGTGTAAGGAAATACAAGATAAAAGAAATACTGGAAGTATAGAATACTAGAGAATATGAAATGAGCAATAGAATATCTAACAATGAATAAAAATATAAGTAAAAGCTAGAACAAGTGAACTGAAATAAAGAATAAATATCTGCATATGTGTTTGAAATATCAGTTTATTATGTGATCGGCTTGGGACGAGATTAGGCTTGATATATATGATTGGCTATGATACATGTGAGGTCAGGCTAACCATCTGGTTAGCTATGATGCGAGCAATAGTCAGGCTAATCATATATATCAGGCTATGAGGCATGTAAATGGTCAGGCTACACCCGACGTGATGTGTGGGGTGAGCTATGATGCATGTAAGGTGGGGTATGATCACATAATCTGCTAATATTTCCCCATCCCCAGCTAGCACGATGGATTCCAATCACGACTCCTCATGACAGGTATCTAGGGTGCTAACCCGTGTATCCACAGTGTCAGAGTCAAGTATATAATACAACTAGAATTATAAAATTAATCAACAAAAACGAAAACTGTCAGAGAATGTACTAGCCTGTGGTCCCGAGGAAGGTGCGAGGATCAATGTCCAAGGCGAGATCACAATGACCTAATTATGGAATATCAATGTCAAAATACTGATTAAAGGAATAAACATGTTTAACTAATTAATTACGAGGCCTCTAGGTCAATTCTGAGGTTTACTGGTCAATACTAGGTTAACTAGTTAATACTTTGCCAAACTTAACACTTATAGTACCCACCTACTACTACCTCACTATTAAGCACTAACCATACCTTGGTGTCACTAGGTCTATAATACTAGGTATCTCAAAACTCATTAGATGTGTAAATACTGATTCATGTAGGTACTAGATAGACACAACTCATAAACCTAGTTATTTAGTTCTAACCTTGATATCTAAGTTATAATAAATACTACCCATACATATAACCCATATATGTATACATATATATATAACCAGTACACTACTAACTATATACATCTAGCTAATTTTGCAATAGTTAGACTAATCAATTCCCTAAGACCCCCAGTATTCTAATAATGCAGTTTCACTGATACCAACAAAACCTATTACCTACTGACTGGCACAGGCAATACACATCTGATTATGCTATGACAGGTATCTAACTACTGGCAGGATCAAACAAGTAGTA